>OMLM01007587.1:66044-117772 GCA_900302695.1 Helostoma temminkii
GGGGGGTTTCTTAGATTTCACTTCCTTTCCTAATCTCTTCCTTGTCTTCTTGCATACTTTATTCTTCTTGACCTTCTTCACTTCTTGGTCTTCTTTCACTTTGACCCTCTTTAACCCACTCTTCCATTCTCTATTTATTCAGATTTTGCTTCTTTTTTCTAATTTTTCACACTGCAGAGTTCCCCATTGTGCTTACACGGTTTGTTTTATTTTGGTAATTGAAAACACAACAAATCCATCCTCAAATACATCGCAGCGTGAAGCTTCATGATTACTTGCTCCCCTACAAGTCTGAATTGTACAGTCTGGCTGTTTCTCACTTACTGTACATTTCTGTTGCACCGTAAACTAGTTTTTCATGGGTTGATCCAGTTCTTAGTGAGATGGCCTTTTTACATAATCAAATCAAATGTCACAACAAAATGCACCATACATACTGACTGTGAGACCAGGTGTCTGTAAGTACAAGCCCATTATCAATTGATTATAATGATCATGATCAACACCAGTATGATGCCGAAGATTACAGATACTATGTGCCTGGTGAGGGCTGCATTAGTAAAGGCATCCACCATAAAAACCAGTGCTAAACCAATGTGTGAGCCTTGCTCAGATTTGGTGACCCAGACCATGGCATAAGCTAAAAAAAAAAAAAAAACTCAAAGAAATAATTGGCAGATAGACCCCAATTATGAGAGCAACCTTGGAACTTCTAGGTCAGTGAGGATAGGTAATAGGATGGAACCTCTGGGGTCTATATGCTGGTGGTGGAGGAATCAGCAGGGAGGGGAAGATGGAACTATGGCTGAATGCCTGGAGTGTCCTTCAGGAGAAGGTGGTGATAGGGTAGAGGAGAGTAGTGCCGGCATAGGTCTGAAAGGCAGAATGACAGCAACAATGTGATATTTAAAGAATGGACTTGATGAGCTGACTGGCTTGAGGAAAGCGGGAAGGAAGGTTATTGGTTCGCGATGGTGGTAATAAGTTGAATGACAGCATGAAAAAGTTGATATGATGGAGTCGATTTAGCAAGGGATGCCTACAGAGAGTGACTGTAAAAGATCTTCCTCATTGAGCTTTCACCAAATCATCATTAAGTGGCTTAAATAAAAGATATAAATGATACATTCATTCTGAAATAAATGTGCCATTTGTGTAGTAACAGAAGGACGTTTTAAAGTTATGTTCCATATAATATGCTGAGCATCCTAAAGATAAAAATCATTTTAAGACATAACAGGAAGTATTCATGTAAAACATTTTTAAATGAGATTACCTAAACTTTAGGAAAATTATTTTCTAATTAGTTGATTTAGCTTGTAAAACATTTGGTTTTATATAAGTCAAGTGTGTTCTTGACGGGACACATTATTTCAGCTCTAGTTTTGAATTCTCTTGCTTTAAACTCAATAAGTTCAAGCTTTCACATCAGTCTTCTGGCAGAGACATTTTCATAAAACAGACTGAACAATAATCTTGTCCGCTGGTTCACTATTATGCCCATAACTGACCAGTTCACTGGTTTACTGAGGGGAAGCCATGACTCCTTAAAAATTGTAAGGGATGGATCAACAGATGACAATAATAATGTGTCATCTGCATAACAACACATGCAGTTGTAATTAGAGCACAGTATGAATGCAGCTTTGCTATCATATTCTATCATTTGACATCCATGGTGTGAAGATACTAATACACATCTCTGTCCACTGTCAGTGCTCTGATACATTAAAGACACATCATATAGAGCTAATTATCCTCTATGCAGCAAAGATGCACACCTTTCATCACAGCTGCTTTCCCTTCACCCTTCTCCCTCCATCTTACTCTGCTCGCCACTCGCTCTTCCCTTGTCTCCTCCCTCTCACCATTTTGTCACCCACCTCTTCGATCTTCCAATCATTTTCCTTCAGTCATCTTTACGTTTTGCCTCCAGTGACCCCATTTTCGGCTCATCTTTTGATTGCCTTCACTTCTCCTTTGGTCATTTCTCATCCATTTGTCTGAAGTGACCTCTTTGTGCTCCCTCCCCCTATCACTCCTTTTTTGGTCCACATTTTTCCTTCATCCTCTAGTGACCCCCATCTTTTCCTCATCCTTTTGCCTACCTGCATTCTATGCTTCATTACCTGTGTGTATTTGTCCACTTATCTATCTATCTACGCATCCATCAATCTATCTATCTTGGGTATTTATCTGCCTTCAATAATACCATTTGACACCCTCTATTTTGTCCTCAATTCAATCCCTCTTTTGCTCTCTCCTCTCTCTTTCTATCTACCTCTCTATCAAATAGTACTTACCTGCTTTCACTTTTACCATTCAACACACTTTCACATTGTCCTATGATTCAATCTTCTCCTGTATCTCCCCTTCCTCTCATTCCTGTCTTCCCTCAATCTTTGCACCAATCTTTTATTACACCTTTTCTGTCTTCTGTCTCACTTGATTTAACAGTGTTCATTAATCGGCTCCCTATAAAATATCAAAATATTCCTAATGGCAAAAATATAGAAAAAGGATGCTTTCAAAAGATTGGATACATGCAATATGGAAATATTATAACAATCCAAAAGGATCTAATCTGTGTGACAAAAGTATAGGTAATTTGATTATCCATTAATATAAAGAGGAAGTTGGTGTCAGGTGTTTGTTTGTTTTTTTTTTAATCAATGGAATGACAATCTGGGAATTCTCGACTTGTCCGAAGAGGAACTGTTTAGCTTTTTGTGCTTTACACCTTGTTGTAAATCCTCTGTATTTACATTAGTGAATTTGTGTCTGATGCAAACTGCTGCGGGATAACATATTCCAGCCATAAGGTTGGTTAGAATTCACACAATGCATCAAAACCAGATTTTGTCAGCATGACTAACTTCAATTTACAGACCTCAATAAACAATTCTCAATAAAAAATAATGCAGATCCGGTATCACACACTTAACACTATGGAAGTTTTATGGTTAGAGTCAAATGGTGTTAAAACACAAAAGCACAATGCATGAACTCAGCAGTGACCTAATTGGTCACTTGATACAGTGTCAGCAGCTGCGAGACTGTTTTCCCTGATTAATTAGCAAAAGAACTCTTCACACACAAGGCTGTGTAACAAGTGGCAGCCATGTGGTGAGAAAGTTCACTATAATAATGTAATAGACTGAAACACACAAACACATACAGTATATACAAATTTCTTTTTTTTTTTTGACAATATTGTTATTAAAACCAACTGTGATGATTTTTTTCATACTAATCGTGCCTAGCTGCTTTGTAAACTGCTAAACAATCCTTTTAAGAAATAAAGCTTTTTATTATTATTTTTTAAATATTTTATTTAATTTGTGATGGTAAACCTGAAACCAAGGGTGACCTAAAAACCAAAGTATTGTACTTCCTGATGGTTTAGAATAGACAGAGCTCAACCAGCCCTGGAGTGTTTTTGTGTGTGAAGAGGGGAACTGTCTTCACAGGATAGATGCTGTTGCTCCTCCTGAGTACCTCTGTTCACTACGTTAAGCTTCCAGATTCAGAGTTTTCTGGGAAACCCTCCAACTCGAGCCAATGGAACATGTAGTTTCAACTCACTAGGTGAAGTTCCTAACAAGTATAGCTAAAAAAAACAAAAAAACACATCGAGACTCCTGATCAACTTTCCTCTGTGTGATGCATTCATGTGCAACTCATAGCAGTAACAATGTAATGTATGCCCAGGTGGCACAGACAGCTAAGACAGATGCTCCTTCAGGCACAATTACACATGACTGTCTGTGGGACACCAGTGTAAGACATCTTTTTTGTTTGGGTAATCAGTCAACTGGTTGGTCAGGGAACCAGTGCACAGAGGAATGGGATCTGGAGGGACCTCTGCAAAAAGTGGAATTAGCAGGTTACGTTTGTTCTGTGACAATATGTGTACTTTTTAGCAATTTTACTTGTTATTTGTTGTACTTTGGAGTTTGTGTTATTTCCTGTGTTCCTGTATTGGGTTGCATGATTTATGTGGTATTGTATTAGTATGGACACACTCTATGGTGCAGTTTTATTTACGCTTGGTGTACTGACTGACTTGTCAGAAATAGTGATGGACGCTGACTGTCCATCACTATTTCTGACAAACTAGTATGACAACTTATCCAATGTGAAATTGCAGCAGACACAAAGTTAGTGATGGTGAAATTACCTGTTTTTGTCACAACCCAACACGCAGCAGATTTAAGCACCAAAGCTTTGAAAAGCCTTTTATGTTAATGTTTGCATAATAAATAAGAAACACGTTAGGTTAGGGTGCCTATATGTGCAGTCACTTTTTATGTCACTTTACATACATAAGTATGAAAGCAAAAACTCTGCACTGTGGTTAACGTTACTCTTTTCAATAGGGTGGCGTATAAATAAGCTAGCCACAGTGAAAATGAACATTGCTGGGCACATTTGGTGATTCAAATTAAGATGTTTGTAGCTAACGTTAACAGCAGCATTTTAACATTAGCACTGCGAGCAAAAATAAAAGTGGGATACTTTTATTTAACATTTCATGTTTGTATTATATGAACACAATTCTGACTTTCAGTTTCATTTAATGTGCTCTTATAGCATTTGATGTTTTTGTGACATGCAGGCGAACATTGCCTACACTTCAAGTAACAACATTGTATTTCTTGTTAGACTTTTATGCTTTTAACACTATTTAACACACAGTTTTCTTTCTTGGGATATTGAACAACTCGCACACACACACACACACACACACACACACACACACAGTGCCCCCCAGTCTTTTTTAACAGGATCAGCTGTTTTGACATCTGTGTTGTTGCTCTCTATTAGATCATCCTAACCATCTGATATGTACTGAGGGTTTGAGTGTGTACGTGTATATAAGTGTGAAGGACAAAAAAAGATAGTGTGTGTGTGTGTGAGAGAGATAGAGAGAATGAATACTAGAAAATCTTATTTCAGTGTAGCTTAATGACAATAGAAGTGATGAAGACAAATGAAAATAAGAGCTAAAGCAGCTGTGTTTGCAGATGGTCATAGCAAAGATCAAGCAGCAGTTATTTCACATACGTGCACACACACACACACAAACACATGCAGCCCACCATTTCACACTATGACAGGCTGCACATGTCCATAAACACGAAGGATGTTGCTGGTGTAATGTGTTGTATGCACAATGTTCATCATTCACTGCATTCCATATTTTCATGTCTGTTTCTGTGTGCTTGTGTGTGTATGCAAGTGAGATAATACCTTTTTGACCAAATTTTGTATTTGATGCACTGAACTATTCCTTTTTTCAATCGATGTTCCACCAGTAGAGCTGTTTTTTTTCCACATAAAATATGTTCACTCTTTCATTTTCCTACTCTTTTCAGTGATAAATCTTTTTTTTGTTATTTATATCGATCGATATCTGTAATAATGAGTGTGTTGGAAATTGCTTAATTGCTTAATCCCACTGATTCTCACATTGTTATTGTACTCTAAATCTTGTTATTGTAGTCATTGTATACAAGAATAAAAAATATTGTCATTGTTAGGGCTAAGATGACACCATTAATTACGTACAGGACACATAAGGATAATACATTAGCATGAGTTAAACAACAGGTTCTGTGCATATAGGACTGTGTTGACAATTTTGTGTGTAGATTTCAGCAGAGCTTTGAGCGTAATACATAATCACTTAAGATTGCAACTGAACTAAAAAATGTTGATTTTTTTGGGTTGATATTTCTACTTTATTATGCTCTTTGTGATTATACAAAATTTACTCTATGACACATTTCCCTCAAATATAATGGGGATATATGAACTACTGTAGATTCTACTGAACACATTGCCATCGTAAACTAAGCTTCAGAAGCACAGTACCAATCACATTCATTCATTTGAAGTCAAACAAATTGAACACTGAACTCTCCTTGTTACACACTCAAAACATCTCATGTATATTAAAAACTCTGCGATGACTTAAACACCAAGCTGAAAATTGTGACTTCTTCACAGGCAGCCTCTGTACTGAAATTAATAAAAATTGCATATTGAAAGTGCCAAGGCTCATTATATGAAGCATATGAAATATATAAGTATATATATGTTGAATTACTGTCTGTGGAACTTGCTCCACAAAGATTTTTCTTGCTTCACTGGAGCATTTTCAAGACATTCTCAGATAATTACTGTTGTTAATCCTTGAACAAATTACTATTCTATGTTGAGTTTAAGTGTCTGTGGCTTTCATTTTAGCATAACACACAAAAATATATGACCATACTGTCAATAGTCAAGGTGCACTGTGGGTAATATGGTCACCAAAAAGTATATGTGGAATAACGATGATATTGTTGGTTCTGCTGCAGTGGTTTTAAAATGACAGATACTTCTGGTTTCATCAATACTGAAGAGTACAAATGGATAAAAAATAATGCTGCTATGTAAAAGCAGCATTGCATTGATGGGAATCAGGTCTCTGTCCCATTTTCTTGCATGAGTGTCTGAAGAAGCCTTAGATTGTTAGTGCGGTTGCTGCCTGGGGAGACTTTAAATGCTGTGCAAGCCTCCAAGAGGGCCTTGGTTCTGTGGTGTAATACCCTTTTAAAGGCTCTCTGTATTCAGCTGGGCATATCAAGGGCGGACGCAGTAAAAACATTTTCTTAAACCCCTGCCAACATGGGCGTGTATGCACACACACATAAGCGCAAACATGGGCATAGTTGTGCACACACATACACACACACACACACATTGATGCAGATTTACAAATACAAATGTGTGAAGGTAAAACAGAGCACAGAGACACACAACATACTAGGAAGCATCAAATCACACAAACTCAGCACATCATCCATCCATCCACTTTCTGAACCGCTTAATCCCTGTAGGGGTCGCGGGTGTGCTGGAGCCTATCCCAGCTGTCATATGGGTGAGAGGCGGGTCCACAGTCCATTGCAGGGCCACATACAGACAAAGACAACCATTCACACTCTCACTCACACCTACGGGCAATTTAGAGTCTCCAGTTAACCTGATTGCAAGTCTTTGGAATGTGGGAGGAAACCAGAGTGCCCGGAGAGAACCCACGCAAACTCCACACAGAAAGACCCTGGCCGACTCCAGGATCTTCTTGCTGTGAGGCGACAGTGCTAACCGCTGCACCACCATGCTGCCCAGCACATCATACACATACAAATCAATAACTTATGGAGGCAGATGCAACACTCATCCGAACAGCAGTGGTTTTTATTGAAATGGTAATAGATAAGCAGTGGTTTGTGTTCCCATGCTGGCACTGTAATGTACTTCTCATTGCCTGTCTCTTCCCTCTCCACTCTCTTCTGTCTCTTCCATCCTGTGTTCAACTATCCTGTCGCTCTATACCCCAACCTTTCTGTCTCCTGCCCTCCCTTGTTACCATCATCCAACCCTCTGTCTATCTTCTACCCGTTCCTACCCCTACCGCTTACTGTCTTTGATATTGTCACCTCATGTCTACCCCACCCCCTCTGTGAAACTGCTACAGAGTAATACTGCCCCCTATTTGCTACTAATAGGAAGATCTTTCCCCTTTTCTCTCCTTCTCTTTGGCAATTTGTCTCACTCCCTTTCATGATTGCTTCACTTCACAAGCCAGCACACCCTCATCTTACTTTCCTGCTCTTATTTTCTCTCACTCCCATCTTGATTTCTCCATTCTCAGTCATCCTTTATCCTTTATTGCTCTTTTACCATCAATATTGTTGCTCCTTTGTCTCCACATTTGGTTGATTGTCATTGATCTACTTACATATCCATCTATGCAGTACCACTATTCAATCTCTTGTTCCTAGAAGCTCTGAATTATCAGTAAGAATAATACAGCCTTTATGTATGTAAATATTATTTAAAGACATTTTTTGACCTCCGTGTGAAAAAAATATCAAACATTTCTGTAAATTTTTGGCCCTGATTGGGGGGCCATGGGCAACAAAATGAGGAGGTTCATATTTTTTCAAATACGTTTTAATTTTTCTTTTTCTGTCTTTCTCTTTTTTTTTACTTTTAATAAAAAGTTTTAATTTCTCTCAAACATTTGTTTTGTAAACAACAGGAAACAAACAGCTGCATTAAAAATATAGTTACATTTTTTAAATTGCAACATGCCATCCATCCCAACTACACTGTTCAAAGACGTTTTACTTTCAATCATCAATTACAGAGAGATATCCAATAAAAATCCTTGAACAAGTATTAGCCATATTTGCTTTGCAACAAACAATCTGCATGATTTCTAGTCAGCATTAAGTTAGAAGTACACCAAAACAGCACTGGGGAACGCCCCCACCGATTTTGCCTTTGTTCCACAGAATGGCTTCCTGTAAAATCTACTATAGAGTTTAAAATCCCTCTCCTTACATACAAAGCCCTTTATAATCAAGCTCCTTAATATCTTCATATACTATCCTCATAGTACCATATTATCTCAGCAGAACATTTCACTTTCAGAGTGCAGGCCTACTTGTGGTTCCTGGCGTTTCTTGTGGAACCAGTTCAGGTTCGGGAGGCAGACACCCTCAAGACTAGGCTTAAATTTTCTTTTTGATAAAGCTTACAGTCCGAGCAGACTCAGGTGAACCATCTCTTAATTATGCTGCTGTAGACTTAAACAGCTGGTAGACCTCAATTGATAGACTGAGCTTCTCTCACTATCCATTTGTGTTTTCTTTCTCCCATAGTTGTGCTTCTTTCTGTCTGTCTTCCTCTCTCTGTACCTTTAGGAGAGTTTTTCACTTAGTGCTTGCTATATTTTGTTATATTCTATAAGATCTAAAACCTCTGATTTTAAAGTGCCTTGAGAAACACAGCTAGATATATTATGAATAATTAGGAAAGGAATATGAAATATGAAATGATCAGTTAAAGTTTCAACACCTAAAACACAGCTACAAATCTGTATCTGTAGGTTACAGCTTAACACAGAAGGAAGTATCTATAGAGAGAAAAGAAAGCATTTAACTACAATAGCACATCAGCACCACAACAAGCTGCTCCGCTTCTGATGCGCTCCTGGTGAGTTAATAGCATGGTGCAGAAGACAGAACATATCACAGCCATGTCCAGGGAAATGTGGGGTAACATTAGCCAGCAGAAGTAGCATTAGCCCCTCTGGAGAAACACCACCAGTCGCACCATCCTGTTCCTATTTGTAGGAATGAATAACCAATTAGTAAGACAATGTAGGACTTATAAACACATTTTTAATGTGCAAAATATCGTCTTAATATCGTTATCTTCAAAATGCCCCAAAATATCGAGATATTATTTTTTGCCAATATCACACACCCCTACTTAAGATGACTTTTGTTGTGGTTTGACTCTATATAAATACAATTTATCAATTTTGATTAATAAACACATAATTCACTTTTACTGATATCAGTAACAGATATACCATTTCATCTAACAATACCACTAGATGGAAGGAAAATAAGAAAAAAATGAGATTTTTTTTCCCAAAGTGACATGAAAATGATCAGGGTCAAGAGACTTGCAGAGAAGTATTCCGGCAGAAATGAGTTTTTCACACAGGCAGTTGAATCCTGTGTTAGGTGGCAATGTCATTTCACTGCTGAGGTGCCTGGGGGAAGAGGAGTCAAGCTGAGAGTAGAGTTATGGGTGGTGAATGCTGGGAAGGAAAATTTAAGCACATGTCTTGGAGGTATACAGGGATGCAACTCACTCAGCAACTTGTACAGCAGAACTACGATTTGTCAATTTGATGTGAGCATTTCACAGGAGGTAAAAAAAAAATGGGTGGGGTGGCAAAGAAGAATACAGTTTTGAATTGCAGCATAATTTGTCAGTTGTGAACAGAGTAACTCATTAGTCCCACCCTGCCTCATTAGGCATGGGTTGAATACTATAGTGCCACAGTGCTGTGAGTATTTGCCCCCTTCCTGAGTTTTAATTTTTTTGTATATTTGTCACATGATTCAGATCATCAAACACATTTTAATACTACACAAACATAACCAGAGTAAATAAAGAATGTTTTTTTTTTAGTGATGATTTCATGTAATAATGGAGAAAGCTGTCCAAACCTGCCTGGCCCTATGTGAAAAAGTAATTATCACCCTAACCTAATAACTGCTTGTGCCACCCTTGGCCAGCAACAACTGCAATCAAGCATTTGCGATAACTGGCAATGAGTCCTGAGGATTTTTTTTGCCCAGTATCTTTCTTATTTTTGAATCATGAACACTGACATGAGGCAAGTGAGACCTGCAGTTCTGCAGATGTTGTTTTGGGTTCTTTTATGACCTGGATGAGTCATTGTTGTGCTCTTGGAATAACTTTTGTAGGCCAGCCACTCCTTTTCACCACTGTTCCAAGTTTTCTCCATTTGTGCAAATTGGTCCTCACCACGGTTCACTGGAGTCCCAGTGCCTTAGAAATGGCCTTGGAACTCCAGACTTCAGACAGATACTTGTGAAATACTTTCTCATCAGTTCTTAATTATCTTTAGATTGTGGCGTGTGTAGTTTTTTCAGATCTTTTAGCTTGCTTCACTTTGCAAGACAGCTTCTATTTATGTGATTTCTTGATTCAATGGGTCTGGCAGTAACCAGGCATTGGTGTGGCAAGTAAAATTGAACTCTGCTTTCCAAAAAATGTGGTTCTCAGGTCAATTTTGATTTAGTAAGTGGAGGCATTACTTTTTCACACAGGGCAGGTTTGGACAGCTTTATTTTCCTTAATAAAAAAAGTCTTTACTCACGGTTATCTTTGTTTAATATTCAAAAATTCAAAACAAAACAAAACAAAACAAAACAAACAAAAAAATATATATATATCATAAAGGGGGTAATACTTTTTCACAGTACTGTATATTTGAAATGGGATGCAGGCAGACCTGGACAGGGCTCTGGCAAGAGGAAAAAGCTGTGTCTGTGATGCAAGTATAGCATAGAATTTGTCTCTCTAGAATCATAACAAAGACCGTTGGTAGTCTGGGCAGGTGCTGCTATGGTGCTGTCAGTCCTGATAGAGAGGTCTCGCAGAGGACAACATTTGTCAGGGAAGTGCAATATCTTACTTTTGTCAAGGTTGAGTCAGAGGTGGTGGGCAGCCATCCAGGTGAACATATGCATGTGGAAAACAAAGTGTTTGAAGAGCAGAAAGAGAAGTTGTTGGTTATCATAGGAAAAAAAAGGTTGTGGGAGGGTTGGGTTTAAGGCAGCTACCTGGCTAGTTAGCAATTTTGTCTGCCTTCAAGTTAACATTGCTAGCTTTAAGTGAAATGTGTCCACAGTTGGGCCCATTTAATGGACTTCTATGAAAGTTGCCCTCTATATAATGAAAAAATAAATTTCTGTATTATTATTTTAAATGTTCAATTAGTTTTTAGTAGTGATGGTTAACAACAGTGGTTTAAACCATCACTACTTTGAGGACAATGGCAAGATTCAATCTGACAATTCACTATTTCATCCTAGATCCCTGCACTAACAACAAGATTACTGAATGTGGTTCCTAGTGTAAAGCAATATGGGCAATTTCTGACAGACCCAGCTATATTTTGTGTTTTGTACTATATTAGCAAACTGTAATTGAAAACTAAGTAAATAATCCAATGTGTCCCTTTTTCAAACTCCCAAATCCTTCTAGTTATCAGCAAGAGTCTTACATCTTTATCATGTCATATTTCCATGACCTTTAGTATAGAATGAGTATGTGCATGCATGTCCATTTAAGTTTATGTTTTGGCATATGTGCTAACATAAGTTAATTAAATCAGGCATTTAGAGCTAACACAGGTGTGTGTAAATGGTGTGCTCATAATGTCCATAATAAGCTCTGATATACAGCCATCAGAGTTCAACTAATACACATCGCTGGGAAGTAGGAGTGGATATGCATGCACACATGCTCCAGTGTATTGTCATGATGATCCATCTGCCCCTCTTCATCCCTGATTCCCTCTTTCATCACACCTGTCATCTCTCCATCCATCATTCATCCTTCTGCTTCACTACATCTCTGTGGCTCACTTTCCATCTATAGTTCAGTCTCAATTTCTTCCAATTTCTCTCGTGCAATCCCTCCCTCCATCTGTCACACCAACTCTCCCACTTCTTTAACCTGCACGCTATTCTTTAACCTACTCTCCCCCTCCCTCTGCTTTCTCTTCTCTAAAAAGCTATGTTAGCAGCTTCTTTACACTGAGCAAGGCACTGCAGGTTTTTCACACTTCCATCAAGAAAGCTGTTGAAAAAAATCTGCCCATACCACACACAACCACTGCAGTTCACTCACTCTGTGGTATTTCTAAAGAGGAAAGAAGCGCATCCATCATATTAGATGTGTCTAATGGTTCTCCAGTGAACCTTAAATATAATGTGGTAAAATGTCAGAATTTTTACAAGAAGGAACATATTATAACGTTGACCTCTTAGGTTTTCTCTGCCATGTATATATGCTAATGATTACCCACTTCAGTACAGAATTTAGGCCAAAACCTCCCATTTTTAGGTGTACCTAATGTGTACATTAATTACAGTTTTTCTTAATTGCTTAAACACATTTCTTGAAACTATGCCTCATATTCTCAAAACAGTAAACACAAATCCATAACGTCCCACCCAATTCCCCAAATACTCATTTTCAGGTCAAAATGAAGATCTTGCTGAAAAACCAAATGATCACACACAAGCCCTCAAAAACACACACACTACAACATAGGCTTACACACTGGTGCAATACATTCACAACAATATTTCCAAAACTGGTACAGTAAGTTATGTTGCTGTGTGGTTCCCCCCTTGTGGTTCATATGATGAACACAAAAAAATATAAAAAATAATATTGATCATGTATATACTGGCACATTTTTATTCATTCATGTACTACACGGTACAACACACACACACACAAAACAGTCTGATGCATTTCTTTGTATACAGTAGAATAGTGCAACAGTGTATGTGTTGTCACAGCACTAAGTACAGCACAGCAGTCTTACTGTAAATACACCTACCTATTTTTCTCACTGAATGTTCTGATGATGGAGGCGACGGTGAACCGACTCAAATTTGGCTGTACTCGTTGCCCAGCCTCCCTCATAGTCATACCATGGACAAAGACATGGTCAACTAAAGCGGCTCAGATTTTATCCAAGGCTGCTTGTCTACCTGCCCTTGCCCTTCTACTTGTTCTCGTCCTCCTTCCACCCCTCTTCCTCCTCCTCTCCCTCCTCGACCTATTCCTTCATTTCTCTGTGGATCCATTGTTCCAAAATTAACTAAAGTGATTTGGGCCCTTTTATCAATCTATTGAGATAAATCTGATTGATATAGGTTAAATTTTGACTCTTACTGTTTTCACCTGGGGGATTGTGTGCTAATTGAGCTAAGCTGTGCTGACTGTGTGTTTCGAAAAAAACACATGGTGTATGCAATAAGAAATTAAGGGATTTGCGTGTGGAGTTCTGCAGTGATGTGTCAAAACGGGAGTAGTTTTTAGAGTTTAGGGAATTAGAAGTGCTTTTTGATATGGTGTTATGGTTTTGAAATTTTAGTTCAAAAGCCTGGTTATAGTGTTTTAGCAATAGAGAAAAACTGTAAATCAATATAGCCTAAGTTTCACTTATCATTTTTCCACAGTGGTTCAGTTAGTGCCCTTGTCCTGTAACATTAAAACTTTGTCTATATATATTAAAATTAAAATTGCTAAAATGAATTTTTTTATGCCAAAACATTATGAAAATTCCCATTTTCCTGATTTTCCCCATGTTCATAATTCTCCCAAATGTCTCCCAATTTATGACAAAATTTCAATTTTACACCTTTTCTCCCATTTTGTCATCACAATACAGCTACACCTTCATCTATGCAAGTGCCATTTCTACCTCTTCCTCCTAGTGAGAAATGGAGAGTTTTAAAGGAAAGGACTGGGCCTTCTGCAAAATCAGTCAGGTGGGTAAATTCTTCTTTATTATCCACTTTGGTTGAAAGTGTTAGAGATATACTAATTAATTGTTTAGTTTATCACATAGGTTGTAGTTTCAAAGAGTACCATTTTCAGGGGCTCCGAAGTTTTGACATGATTGTAAATTTTAACAAAAAAAGTTTCCTCCCTGGAGATGTTTTGCCTTCACTGCAGCTACCTTTAGTTGCTCCTTGTTTGTGTGTCCTCCTGCCTTCAGTTATGTCTTCAGTAACTGAAAATCAGCTCTATTGTGTTGAGAGAAGGTAACTTGGGACTTAACCATTGAAGAATATTCCATTTCTGTCCCTTCAAAAAAGTCTTGAGTCTTGCTTTCTTGTTGTTGTTGTTGTCTTGAGTTGTTATACATCTGCACTGTGAAGTGGCGTCCTTTCAGTCTTGTAGCATTTGGCTGAATGTGAGCAAAAAGTATAGTCTTATACAGCTGAGAATTCATCTTGCTACTTCTGTCATCAGTCATATACATCATCAATAAACACTAGTGAGCTCGTTCCATCGACATCCATACAAGGCCATGCCTCGACCATGTTTGACATATGATGTGTTATGCTTTGGATCAGGCCTCTCGATGTTGTTGAGCTCACTAATGCTGTCTTTCTTTTTAAATATTGATTTGGCCATGCCCAAGCATTTTGCTACCTCTCTTATAGATTTATGTTGTTTTTTCAGCCTAATGATGACTTCCTTCATTTGCATTGAGATCTCCTCAGACTTCATATTGGTAGCTCAAGGCAAACAGCTGCGAAATGCCAACTCAATACCTAATATAAACTCCAGCCCTTTTATCTACTTCATGTAATGACCACACCTGGTCAAATAACTTGTCAGTCAGTTGCCTGCCTAAAATTATTGTAATTCCTAAATGAAAAATTACATATTTTTTTTGAAACCTCATAAAATAAAGCTGAAATTTTACACTTTGATTGTTTTGTTTCAATAATGTATATAAAGGCAAAATCATAAAAAAACTGATACTTCCCAGATACTTGTGGGCCTTTATGTCTTTCTCCAACCCAGCAGTGATGACTGAAATTTTCCAGTTCCCAAAGTTGGAAAATATGACTTAAGTCATTACTAGCATTTAGCTCCTTTCACATTAAAAATAAGTAATGGGTAATTTTTCTTCCTACTGAGTATGCATGGAGGATTAACAGCCAAGGCCTCCATAGAGAACAAGCAAAGAATAAACAATGCCACTTAATTTTTGCTCTGTGTTTATAGTGAGCAAAAGCAGCACATTCAGCAAACACTTGAGTGAAATGCCGAGCTACTGTCACCATCTGTTAGGTACCAATAAAACTGTATTTCTAAGTGTTTTAGGGGTAAAAAACAATGTTTTAGTGTAGCAGGAATATCAAAATGGAGAGAGAAAGAGCCAACCTTCTGCATTTTTACATTTCCAAAATTTCTGTTTTTTGAAAATGTCAAAAAATGCTTAAACCTTAACATCGATATAGGTTGTTTGTCAGTGCCCTTTCATACAATAATTGCACCCCTTTGGGCATCAAGCACCCAAATGGCGAATCCCATCTCGTCCAATATCACCAAAGTGGTGGCTGTTGTAACACATATTTTCATCCTTAAACAGTCAAAACCTCTGGACAACACCTGTACAATCAAAGACTTTTTTTTGCCAAACCCTAAATCCTACCTGTATCTAATATACCTCAATGGTAGGTTAGATTTAGACAGATTAGTACAGATGTTAAATGTTTGCCTTAAAATTGTCTTAAAAACACATACATACTCAACAAATAGTAACATCACTAGAATTATTTCTAAGTTAGCAGCTTTTATATTAAGGGAATAATTAATGTGCTTAAGTACTTTCAGTTAAGATGAGAAGATTAATACTAGTGTCATGACCGTAAAATATGAAGTCTGCCCAATGTCTGGAAGCATGTAAAACAACTATCACATGTTGCTGTTTTTATGCTTTCTTTTCTTTCTTTGTTTTTGGTACAGATTACCATTAGATTGATTGGCTCATCATTTACATGTAGCATATAGACATGAGAGTGATATCAACAATCTCATCTAACCTTGGGCAAGAAATATGCATACATACATTAGGTGGTGGTGCAAAAACATGAAAGTCTAATGCAAACACAATAAAGTCACAGACTACAGTTCAAACTTTTGCCATTTTTTTACCTTCTGTAACTGTTTCACATTTTCTTGGAAGGTGCTTGCGTCCTGTAACAAACACAGATGTAGAGGAAGATTTGTATGTGTGCCTGTTGAATTTATACTGCTTTAACCAAACCAAGTTCTAATTATAATCGCCCCCTGTGGTGCTACATTCACACTTTCTCTTCACCTTGCTGTCTCTATTTTCTCTCTCTTGTTCAGACAAACACACACGCACACTGACAGGACCAGAGTATATAAGGTGTTAATGTGTTCTCAGAAAATTAATTTGCTGATCTACTCTAACAAGTTACCTGTAAGGGGAAAGAGAGATGAAGACAAGGAGAAAGAAAGAAATAGAGAGGCAGGACTAAAGCTAAAAAGAAGCCTAACAGTGTAAAAACAGACGTTGAAAGACTGATTTGTACCATTCATTATACTGAACTCAATCGAAAAAAAACCAATTTTCTGCTTTTGAATGTCTTGTACCCAGTGTGTGTGTGTGTGTGTTTTTTTTCTCATTCAAAACGCACCACAAAGGCTTGAAATTGTGAAAAATTGCTTTTACTCTGTGGCAAAACCTTTAAAGAAACAGACTCCCTGTACCTCATAAATGGCTGAGGGCAGAGACAACAGTACACCACATTTGCAACTGAAGAACAACAGGAGAACTACAGTATATGAATCTCATTTCATTTAACTAGTATACAAATGCAAATATGGCAGTATGCATATGCTCATTCTTTGCATGAAAGCAGTAACTGATTGATAAACTGTTGGATTCTGCATTTCAACCTGTAATCTCAACCAGCCAATCTGGTCCTTATGTAAAACCTGGCATTTGGAAGTAATAGAATGAGCGATAGAAATCTCAGTGCGCGCATGTGTGTGATTTATTGCCTATGGCAGTAAATGCAGAAACCTGCAGTCACCTGAAACAGGAGAAAGATTTTCTTTCGTGAATTAACATGAACTCTTACTTGATTACCAAACACAGTTAAGTTAACATTGTGTTGTTCCATCATAAACTGGATATTGTTGGCATGGCATTTACAGCTAATTACGAGAGGTGAAACTTGAAAATCATTACTAAAAATGAATTATAACTTGGGGATTTTATTGTGTGCTGCTGACTGTAGTCAAGCCTTTATTTACCAAGTCACCATTTTCTTAATTTTTTATAGTAACACTGTTCTCATAGGAACACCCTCCGCCCAGCCCCTCTATCCATAAGTTGAACATCTACTTCATATTATGTTGTCTTAACCAGTAGAATTTTGAGTAGTGTTGATGTTCCCCTACAGGAAAATAGTGTTAAGATAAACCAACTGAATGGATTAATTATTAGTGCAGCCACACAAACGCAGTTATGTCTCACTATACTTGTGGGGAGACTCAGAGACTCAACACAGCTAGCTGCCCAATCCTAACCTTTATGCTAACCCTAAGCAAAACCTACTGTAATTGATTACAGTAATTGAATTGGTAATTGAAGTAATTGAATTGGTTCATGTGAGAATTGAAATTCTCACATGAACCCTAAAACCTTGTCTTAAACCCCAGAATGCTCGTTGAATTTAAAATGTCCTCAGATGACCAAAATGTCCTCATAACAGTAGTATTTAAACAGAATTTGTCCCCACAAGGTAACACAGACATGTGTGCATACACACACATGTTGGAAGCAGGAGGATGTCAATATTTAGAATAGGATATTTTTATCACTTTGACAAGCTGATAACAATATGGTTTAAATGTAAACAGTGCAACAGTTTCAACTTAGGGGCTTTAGAGTTTCACCACATATTTAATCACTGCTGTGGAAAATGTGTTCTATGCTTGCTAATTTTGCTCCTAACTGTTGGTGTTACACTGTGCTGCACATTCAGCAGCTATAGAAACTATAGAATAAAAACAGATTGCAAAGAAAATTCTACTTAATCATTACTTGAATAAATCAGATGTTGTGCTCAGTTTACATAGCATTGCTTTAAGGGGAATTTGTTGTTGCACAGCTGTAGGTCTCTTAGGTTTTACTCTAACATTTGGATGCTATTGAAAGTTATAACATGATTTTTTTATTAAACCAAGCTAGCTGTAGCATGACACTCAAAATCAATTAATCCAGGATGTCACATTGCAGTCATATCTGTTTTGCTGTCACTGCTGTTCTGTGAATTAGTGTCATGGGAGCCTTTGACAGCACTGTGCCATATTAATATACATTAATGGGCAAAGACTTTAAGAACAGAGAATATAAAAAAAGATTTGAATAGGTATTCGTGTGAACACAGAACTCAGCTAATCTGTGAATTTTTCCAATCCCATTGGATCCAAAACAGAACCAGGTATCTGAATGCTGCTGTAGTTTGTTCAGTGCAGATGAGCAAAGCATAGCATGTTAACATGGTGATTTAAGAAGCAGACTGTCATCATACAAACATTCAGTAATACTGTTTCTGCATAAATAAATAAAAGAAATGCACTTTAATTTATTTTTCTTTTTTCTGTGAAGGCTAGAAGGATCTACCTTTAGAGAGCTATCGTCTCTCAGTCATGCTTCCCCCTACTTCCATCTTGTAACTATTCTCATCATAGTTAAACCACACTGAATTTCTTTCCTCTTTCTAACAATCTGTATCAATATCCCTGTCCTCCACCTTCTCTCCTGTCAAGTACTCAAAGTTTATTTTTCAACCTGCTTATCTCCCTCCGTTCTTCTGAAAACGTAATACGTTTGATTCTGGACTGAGTGGTAAGTGTCTGTGTGTGGCCAGTGATGGACAAGTTCATGAGCAGGTTAGTAGCCTGAAGCTAACCTCATACAATGACTCACCTGTAGTTATCAGTGCCACACAGAAATTCACACCCTTTATCATTCTTTCTGTGTCCCTTTCACTCTCACACACAGTCACTCATGCTAACTAAGTCTCAAGAGAGCCATGTTCTCATGATGAGAGTGCTCCTGGCAGTGTGTCCGAGAGGGTAAAATGCATGTTACTAGACTTCCAGAAAACAGGTGGTACTGAGGATATAGCTGTGCAATGGATCATTCTGGTGTGGTTTAAACTTGGATAAGAATGTCAGTATCTGTCCTTATGAAAGTGGGCTAAGCAGGAAGACAAGTGACATTATTACAGAGCCTTTGGCTTCATTGGGGTGACTGTTCATACTTTATCATAAAACAAGTTTTGAAAATTGATAGTCTACAAATAACAACCCAGTGTTTATGATTTTCCTAAACTCCCCTAACCACATAACGATGATTAATTGTAACCCAAAGCACTTTGTTGCTATAAACCTCACGTAAAACTTAACCAAACCTTTACCATAGCACTCTAACACTATTAGGCTGGCTTACTGTAACAGCTTTAGAGGTCATATGAAGTCTGCATGAAAGATAAAATAATATAAAAATAGCCAAATATAAAATTACTGCTCTCTCTTTTTTATGTTATAAAGTCGACAGAAGTAGACATTTTGGCTAAAGTTGTGTTTGCACAGCATAGCTGGAGCAGTGCAGTATAAATGATAAATATTATATAGTAAATACAAATACAGTTCAAATATTGGGTCCTTACTCACTTGGTGGATGTGCTCCATATGGGCACTTTTACCATCATCGTAACGCATCATCAGATGAGGATACGTTTTCATCTTCCTCTCATGAAGTACACAAAGATACACTACCACAACTATTCCCAAATTATTCTTTCCTTTTGTGTAGCCTCTCATCCCATGCACACACACTGGTGACCCAAAAATACTTTGGGTCTAATGTAGAACATTTTATAATCACTTATTTTATCTATTTTATTCCCATGTTTGTGGTCACATGGTTAGTCCTGTAGTGTTAATTGTTCATTTGTTTGCACAGGTGCTTGTAATGTTTTACTCTCTGTGTTGCTTGTGTTAACAAGACAGTATTAACATATCTTTGTAGTTGTTTTGTTTCCTTGCCTTGCCTTGCATCTTTCTGGTTATTTTGTATCTCTGTGGACATTCTGAGTCTCTGTTTGTTATGAATTTCTGTATAGCCATTTTGAGTCACTTTGAAGTTTTCTGTGTCTTTTTGTAAATGTTTTGGATTCCTCCAGTTACTTCTCTTTTTTTCTAAGTGTAGTTGTTTTGGGTCTGATGTTTTGAATCTCTTTGAAGTTATTTGTCTTACTGGTCGTTTGCCATTTCTGTTTAGTCATGTAGTATCCATTTGTAGACACTTGATTAACCTCATAACCTCGACCCTTCTGCACCCTGTTCTTTGTCCATGCAAAGCACTTGTAGCTATCTCTAGAAAACACAGGAAAAATGCATGAGGTTCACACATTCATAACTGCCATATAAAGAACTGTAACATAAACAAATGCTAATATGCAACTTTTTTTTTTTTTTTTTTCCCGTTTGGATGTTTTTGTAAAGGGGCAGCACTGTCTACCAAATGTATGGCGACTTTATTTAAGCAATTATATTAATTAATTAATTATAATTATAGCAGATCATACTTGTTTTTTTGCTTTCGCACCTGATTTTTTAAAAATCAGATCACATTTTACGACCAATTAATACAGAATATCATGAAACTCACTCAGGGACTTTTTCCTGCCACTGTATACACACAGATGAAAATAAGATACTTATTTTCATATACAGCTGAGGTGCAATTTTTGAATAATTCATGCACACATTGATCACAGCTTGGTTCAAAATACAGCATATTTTGTCTCTCTGTGGAGAAATGAAGGTTGTTGTAGAACCATGTTTTAAAAGTGAGGAGAAATTAAATACACTAGCAATGAAACTACAGTAAAAATCCAACTCTTAAAAAATATTAAATTGAAATGAAAAATATGTTATTGTTTAAAAAATACTGGAAAATATAATGCAAAACGTTTTGCTTTTCTTATTTATTTCTCTGTTTTGTAGCATTTTTGTTACTGCCTACGTAAACCTTCACATTCATCCATAATTAATTTCTACAGCTGCTATGTCGTGCTCTGTTGTGTGTGTGTTCATGCACAGAAACACACGTTTAGTGTCAACAACAACAAAAAGCAACAGGGGACAAACAGCAAAATGTCACTTGCCCTTCCTTTAGGCTGAATTTGTTGACATACTGTATTTTACTTAGCAATTTAGTCATTCTAGCCAAGCGTTTGTATTTAGGTATTTAGGTCAGTACTAAAATTGTTCACAAAATAGCATGCAAACATGCAAGGTCTGAGTCTGTTCTTCTATGAAATATAAAACGGTAAAGCAGTAAGCGTTCTAAATGCTAACGATACTAGCAAGCATAGAAAACAACAAGAAGAAATTACGGATTTTATGTTCCTTGTGTGTTTTTGAGGCCCAAGTTGTAAATACAGTATGTCTAAATGAAAAAAATATACCATCACACAGGTGAGGTTGTGCTGAATAAGGATACCAAACATTGGCATGGTAAGCAGTTTTTAAGGTATAATATTTTAAGGTAAAAAGTAGTCAAAAACAGCCAAATGTACGTTAGGGTATAATTGGGGTGTGCAAAGAATTCACATTGCTTGATAGCTGTAAATTGCACATGTAGGCAGGCTTTTGATTTAGGGTTTGCTGGTTTAAATTCCCACAACAGCTGGGTGGAAAAATGACTAAGCCTCCCATAAGATTTAACATTGTGTGTGCATTGCCCAAGTCACTGAACACCTGCTGCTGTATTGTAGATGCTCACTGGTTGAAAGGTACAAAACTGGTTGTACTGGAAACCTAATAGAAAAAAAAAAGTGGAAAATGCACAAAAAAAGTCTATCGAGGAACTACATAAAAAATTGGTGCAATGAGCAGGGTAAGGGGGTACTTAATGCAGATCTATTAAAACTAGGGCAAGTCAAGTAAGTCAAGTAAAATGGATATTGTGCAATATAATCAACAGTGGCACCCCCACCCCCCCTAAAAGGTCATGTTAATTTTATGTAAATGTATTTTCTGTATAGCGCCAGGTCACACCAGAAGTTATTTAAGGTTACCTTTCCTATAGAACACATCTATACCTTGTTCCTTCATTAAACAAACTAAATAACCTGATGTTATTTATCTGTTTACACAACGGCATTTCTGCACATGGTCGCTTGTTACCGCACACGGCGGAGTTCCACTCCGATGCACGCCCGCACACACACACTCTAACCAGCAGACGGAGAACGTGCGTCAAAAAATGGGACGGTCTCCGTCTAACACCTGCATGATGGTGGTACTGCTGTTATGATTTCTAATTTGCAGAGCTTGCAAAGCACCATGTTGTTTGGTCTCTGCTTAAAATACTCCCATACTTTAGATGATCGTGGTTGTTTTTTTTCTGCTTCCTCTTCAAAAGACTATTACGTCGACGAATCGCCCCATCCCTAATTAAAACCTAAACTTGCCTGACAGCATACTTATCAAAAGGGACAAGTATACAATGTTCTTTCCTAAAGAAGGAAGATGGACTGATGAAGATACTGGACTATACGTAGACCAAGCACGATAGGTGTCTGCTTGGCAGCCAAGTAATAAGCGCATGTAAAGGCTGGCAGAAGAGATATTTGGCAGAAGTCTAAACATAATGCATTCTGCTAATGGCTGCAATTACATAATCTGAGAAGCAGGGTTATTGGAGTCGAGCTGTGTGAGAAACTCTGAGCAGCAACATTCTTTGAGGTGTATCAAAGTTGTGAGGCAACAATATTTATTGGTCTGTAGCCAAGTTTCATCATCATTTTTTAAAAATGTCTAAAAAAAATGATGCCCTTTGAAAATAACATTTTTTTTCAGTTATTAATTTCCAATGTTTTCACCACCATGTGTGTTTTGGAGCCATTCTGGAGCTGTTTAGCATATCACATTGCATGACAGACCAAGAGATGAATCACAGTTTTTAAGGCAGGAACGTTGGCACTGATTGAACAAAGTCAGGGGTGTCCATCAATTTCATGCAGAGACTGAAAGCCAGTATTACCTGGTAGAAGATGTCACTATGTCTGACTCACAGGCTTACAACCTCCAAATAGGAAAAATGGTTCAGATCAACCTCAACCTGACTTAATTCTTAAGAATTTCTGACCATTACGTTAACACTAACCTGGCAGGATTCCTTCCAAAGCAGCTTCAAAACCACAATTACTAGCAGTTAAAGATGTATAAAATCCGTCTACATCTAAAATTTACATCTACTTGTCACTTGTATATGTAATGTAACAACCAAAAATATGTAACTAAAACATTAATGGACAACTAACTTGTTAGCTAACTTTGGCTATTTCTGTAGCAGCAACACACTACCATTGTGGTGACCTGACGTGAAGGTAGGTGGTACATAACTAAGCCAGGAGAGGGTGGATTGGTGAATATCATGCTAGCACTAGCTTGACTTGCAGAACTTTAATATTGCAGTTACAATAAATAAATGTTCTTGTAATTAGTTTAAATTGGCTGTTCAGGAAATGTAAATGTTCATGGAAATATCTGGATAATTACACAAGGCAGATTAAAACATTATCACAATGCTTCCATATACAAAATTTATTTATTTTATTTAAAAAATGCTATCTGTTATCTGTTCTGCCACACTATCAGTGCTCATGCTACCCATCTCCCTAATTATTCCAAATATATGTTGCTGCTGTAACACATTAAATTCTATAAAACATATCAATTATGGGAGTCAGGTCATGCTAAACACCTTGAGTGGCTAATGAGAGGCGTGATAAAGCAGTATGGTAGCTACTTTACTGTAGGAAGCCATGTCTGTGCCTATGCACCACAATTATATACGTCTGAATTATTTATGGGCTACTTGATGTGTAGTAGGATGAAGGAAAGAACCACCGTTTAAAGTGCCTGGCTTCAAAACGACCCACAGTACATGGCCATATAAAGTTATTCAAAAAACGGTTTTGCAACAAAAACTACTTGCATAATTGTAATGGAAAGACCATGGTCATGGTCAGACTTAACAAATAAGAGAATTTTGTTGTGTGAGAACAATGGATATGTGTGCAGAGGAAAAAATAGAAAAAACAATACAAAAAGATTTTAAATGTGATAAAGAAATTCTGATAAAAACATACCTCGTCCCTCTGTAGGAGGATACTTGTCTTAAACTGATCATAGCTGTTGTTCCACATTTCTCCTAAAGTGGGTTTGGTAAAAGAAAAAAAAAACGCTCCACTATACTCAACAAGGATGTGATTTACTTCTCAGGAGACAAATGAAACACAATTGTGAGCACTGTTTTCCTCTGGGTGCACTTAGTCCAGAAAATGTAAATCTTTCTTGAACTGAGGCTTGTTGTGGTAAATCAAAGGGCATTAGAGAGCAGTGTGACGATTTTTTAAATGTCACAGATTATTGGTTTGTTCAGTCTTAATGCTGCCATTATTGTAAAGTGTTCCCCCCACCCAGTTGGAGATCAACAACCTTAAATGAGTAGTTTCTTAGCAACAGCTCCAGGATAGGGATTTACAGGCAACTCTGCTGCCATTCAAAAGTGGAGAGGCTGAACCCTTTCTGTGGCTCTGCACTTCACTCAACAGCAGTTGAAAGTGATCTCTTCAAATTATACAACAGCAGATTTGGTTCAGCACACTGCAGCATCACTCTGTGTAAGTGTGTGTCAGGATTTTCTATTTGCTGTCCTAGTAATACCATCTAAACACACATGTGGGTACACACCTACAGGAAGCTTTGGCAGCAGCAGGCTTGAACACCCATTAAACCCCAAGACTCAACTCACTAATAATCATATGAATACACACAAGTTCTTGCATGCCTATAGATACAGACAAAAACTCAGCAGTACACTCACACAAGCACTTTTCTTTCCCTCTTAATACACTTGCCTGTCAATGGCACATCCTGCTAATGAGAATTCAAACTTGTATGAACAATTGGACGTACAGCTGCAGTTCCAGAGAAGCATTCCTATTACAGGTCTACTGGGTGAATGTGCAAAGTCTTGGTGGGACATAAATTGTATCTGATTTTGTTTTTAACAAGAGTAAACAGGAGCCACATTCACATGATGGCGTTGAAGCCACAGTGTGTTACTGTTTTATAATACCTGTCTTTAATAGAAGCAGCCTGGCAGCAGTACAGCAGAATTTCCCTGTTAAGGTTTTTAACTAAATGCCACCATATTGTCTTTAAGACACATTTGCCTATTACCTAGAAGTACACTTGCAGACATCCCCTGCAGGCCTGCACAACTAAAATTCCTCATTTTATCCAACAGTAATTCAAAAAGAATGTAGGAAATATTTTTATTCCTTAATAAGAAGGTCTAGTATTATGCTCAGGTGCTGATAAACACATTAAACTGCATTAAAATATTAAGGAAAATATTCAGAGGTTTCTTCTGATGCTGTATAAAACTCCAATGTATAGATCTGCAGAAAATAAACTAAAGCTACCAGATAGAAGATAACAAGCGTGTTTCTTCACCTTCTCTGCCACATCACAAATGATAAAGAGAATTTTAATCTAATACAACTTGCATTAAATATTTAAGAAAACAACCCACAAGCCTAATTTAAGGAAAACTTAAAAAACTAAACAGATTCAATATATGCTCACTGTCCACTTTAGTAGGTACACCTGTACAATCTATTGTAATTCAACACAGCAGCTCTGCCATAAGTTGTAAATAAAAAAACTGTCAGACAGGTGAATAGACCATATGTGTACTCATACTGAAGTGCACTGTATTAATTTTGAACTGCAGTATGTTATATGAAGAGGTGTTTCTTTTGGACCCTTCATTGAAGTAAATATGGAGGCCAAAACAGTAAAACCACCTCTTAATATAATGCAGTCCAGTAATCAAGTAGACTCTATCGCCCACTACTCAGTAATAAACATATAGGGAAATTATATTATGTTGACAGCTTGAATTAAAAAACTGAGAAATTACAATGTTGTTACAACAGAATTCATGGCAGAGCTACTGTGTTGGATTATATTAGACTGTACAGGTGTACCTAATAAAGTGGCCAGTGAGCGTATTTTTAATTGGCTTGCATCTTCTTCTCACACCTCTGCTCTGCTTTACTCCTCTGTTCTGTATTCCTTCTTTTGTCCTCAACACCTGCATAATGTACAGCTTTCACATCTCTTTTCCAGTAGGGATGCATCTGACAAGCAACAACAGGGCAGCTATAATTCCAATGTAACACCATCAAATCAGCTAATGTTAGCTCACTAGCTAACGTTTACATGCATAGTTAGTTAAGTAGCTACCAGCATAATACATATAGCACAATAGTCTGTGACCCACAAATCAACCTTCAGAAACAGGAGTATTCTGGAGGGTTTAGAACCAATTTAGGACCAACTTAACAGAGAATTGGCAAAATATGTTTACTAATTACAATGTTATGTGTTGTTTGTTTATTGTTATGTCTTCTTATGCCTCCATGGAAGATTTACTCCTGTATCCAGTCTTTATGCTAAGACGCCTGTTGCCTGGGCTTCATATTTTATGAAGAGTAAAAATACAGTTAATAAAATGTATCTGTTTGGCCCAAGCCTTTAGTTCAGACTCTGTCATGGCGCAGATAAGCTGGAAGCTACTCACAAACCAATACAACATGGGCCAAGCTCTTAAACAACAGATGATATTTTTGTTTCTTGGCCATCTGCTCTTAAAACGGAAAATTACAAAAACAAAATAGCATGGAAAGACACCAAAGCAAATGATATCTGCTTGTCTTGTGCTTTAGTTTTTTAGGCAGTGATTCTTTAAGATTGTAATGATAAAAGCTGTCCCATTTTTAATACAAGGAAAATATTGATTTAAACCCATTGCTTCCTTGACAGGGCCAGTACTCATTAATTGTTGAGTTGTACAGAACGAGTTAAATTATTAACAAGGAGGAGAGAAACAAGAGAGTGATGAAGAGGCTTTAAATATCACTGAGTTCAAGAAGTACTCCTACATGTTCAAGAAAGACAAATTTCAATAACTGCTACTGTGTGACATTTAGCTAATGGAGCATGAATTCTAACATTTGCTGTTGTTATTGAACTTGAGCTGATTGGATCTGCATATATGCAGAACACAGGCAGCCTGTCGGCAAAACAGCAGAGCCTGACAGAAGGGTAGGGAGAGACAACAGATGCAACAGTAGCAATGTGTCAACTGTTTGTCCACAGTCCAGTCATAAGCTGTTCAGTACACTGTGAAGTTAGCATGGCATTATATCAAGGTTTCCACCTTATAGTCAGCCAGCTGCAGGCTGAGTGCTCTTGTCCAGGCTTGTTTCCACGGCAGCACATCCTCAGTCAAACTGTCACATTTCACATTCACAAGGCATAAACATGAAACTCTCACAACAACCCAGGCTGCTAAAAATGACATTTCTATATACCTACACTGAGGTCGCAAATATGCTTTTGTGGTGAATGTTATGGCAACTAGATTATATTTTCTATAAACATAATTTAATATATGTTCAGTATTAACATAAATACACTGACATTTTACATATAAATTAAATGTACATAGGCAACATGATTTTGTCTGCCAAAATATCCAGTCCATAACATCACATTTTCCCTCCACAAAAAATATCCACTGTTGCAGTACAACATCCAGATGTGACTCTTTATCAATGTTTTTTTGGGTGGGTTAGGCAGTTACAGCACTGGGTTAAGGTAAAAGAAAGGCTTGTTTGCTGTGTTAATAAAGAACAGTCACACAGAATCTGTGTAAAGTTTTAACAAAAATAAAAGTACTTTTATTGGCCAAACCTAACCTCACACAAGACTATGGACTCAGATTCAGTTTTAAGGCTTGTCACACAAGCACATTATACGCCCTCCATCCACCCTATCCACCTATATGTGACTGTCTTTCTGTTCATCTTTAGTGGGAGGGACTTAGATAAGGAGTGTAAGGAAAAGATGCAAGTGAGGGAAACAAGGATGCAAATTGAGATGTACATGAAATGCATATCCCTGACAACCCACATGCCTCAGCTACCCTTGACATAGAAAAGACTCCAATCAGATGCACCTTGGGAGTTCCAGTTAACTGCTGTGTCAGTTTGCTAATGATCCAAGCAACATATTTGCATTAGGTCTGGTTGCATCTCACTGTCTTTAAATCGTGAAAGAGGCACTAATTAGTTTACTAACTATTTAAAACCTGGCATTACTATTATTCTTTTCTAAATTAACATTATTTCTCATTATGTCTCAGGTGTTTTTGAATTGGATTCTAATGTTAATTGACCAAATTAGAGGAAATCCTGAAAAATATGAACTGAGACATTAACATACAGTTGCAAACAGTTGACTCCTACTGAAAAATGTCAGACAGGTTACTGACGTGGTTTAAGTGGAGGTTTGTTGTTGCTATTTTTTTCAACAGGCTTAGTCTTGTACAGTAAGCCCCATGGTTAGTTGAACCACTGTGATGTACAGACATAATCACATTTGGCACCTTCAGAATTTTAATAAATGTTAATGGGAATCTAAAGTTGACATTCATTTATGAATCTGACGAGACATCGGATTTGTCTTCATTTTCAAATACTCCTTATTCTAAAAGTATGTGTAATATATTCATTTGAAGCTACTTAGAGACTTTTAAAGGTAGATCAGTGACAACGGTACATTTGTCTGGGAATGATTCATTATTCATTGCCACCTTTCTCTATAATAAGGCTGAAAGAATGGGTATCCTGAACAATTGTTACTTCTACTACCATTTCCAATCTCCTTCTAGTTGCTTGGCAAATTGTATGTATTGAAGTGAAACAGAAACTAAATGCCTGATCAGGACCTGTACTGTAGCTTTTCAGATTGTACATCCACAGAGGACAAGTCATAGGAAATGTGCATGTTATCAATAGTGTGATGATTTAAACTGACTAATTCTGTGCTGATAAAATAAGGGTTACTGAACCAAGCCTGCCTGCCAGCTCAATAAGGGATGTTTTAAAGGTGAGGATACAGCGGTTAATCTGGAGAGTGCTGGAAAAAAGCCATCAGGAAAGCCAAGAAGATCCTATACTGTCTCTGCTTCTCTCTCACAATTGTGTTTCCTCCCCTCTTAACCCTGAAAGAGATGCTGTGTTGCGGACAGTGTTTGTGGAAAGTCAAGGACTGATTTAATCTGTGCAGCTAAAATTGAGTATTGTCTGATTTACTGGCCAAGCTGTAGATAGTCTTATTCAGTGTGAGAGAGAGAGTGAAAGAAGGAGAAATGAGGAGAGCAGGATAGAGCGGGATTATTCTGTCACTGGCACGACTAACTAGATGCTGAAATATCCCTGACAGTCGACAGTCCACCCCCAAATTCTCCTGCCTACATCAGAAAAGAATACAGAAATTTTATTGATGACTCAAAATTAAATAGATTCATATATTTAAGTTTATTTAAGACAGACTTTCAGAGTTTAGCTTAGTTTAGAGAGGTACATTTTCTTGCACTTTGTGGTCCATTTTAAATTCAGATTTTTACATCTCAAATTTTTAAACACTGCAATCATAACGTCCCAAAGAAGCTGTTGGACGTGATTGGACATGATTCTTCACTGGAAACTGGAACGGTCACCCTTTACTCTTGTATACATGCTCCTAACGATAGACATGATGGTGGGTTGGGTCGGCAAACCACGTGTGACCTCAGTGACCATGGTGTTAATGAGTCCACATAGGTTAAACATGTCCTGAATGGTCAGTAAGAACTGATGAAGTTTCTTTACATGTAACTACTGTGTAAATCAATGGCAGATACACGTTTTTTGGTGCCTTAAATATGTATTTTGCAATAACAAACAGGTTAATACCTTTTAACAAAATTCCCAGCAGATTTATTTGCTATCTGAAATTATTTTTCAGTGTTTGGGTTACTTGAAATAAGCCACTTTTGTACATTATTCCAGAGACGTGCTTGTCAAAAGAAAGAAGGAAGGGCACACTCCGAAATGAGGACACACAGAGACAGACAATGTCTAGAAAGAAAAGTGACAGCGAGGCCAGAGATTTGATCAATTTGACTTATGGATTTTAGTTTATGCTGTGAAAGGAGAAGGTGATAGAGAGATGGAGAAGGGGAAGAAAAGAAAAAATGGTCATGAGGCTAATATAAGTGACACTGTTTTGCTCTGTTTCCAGACAAAATGAGATCTCAACCCACTCCAGCTTGTACCCAGAGGAGGGAAATTAACAATCTGTCGGTTCGTTTAGTGACTTGTCTTTTCCTGACGCCTCCCTACGCCTGCTAAGAATCTTAACCAGGGCCAGGCATGACAGTAAGAGACAAAACACGGGGGGTGACACAAGAGAGCAGGAAGAGACAAAGGAAGGAAGAAATGGGAGAGACACTAACAAAACAGATGTAATTCATTCCCAGCTCAAAATTAAACTGCTTAATGTGACTGTAGCTTCAAAAGAGACCCAAAAGAGAAGACATGCACCAAATCATAAGATCTCAGAGTAAAGTAGCATTTCAAAATAAAATGCATGCTATTAAGCACATGAAACTGATGAAATGAATGCTTATTTAGGCAGCATTAACACAAATTCAACATTTATACATGAAGGGATGTGAAAACATTTTTTCTTTTTGGATAATTGTGGAAAATAGTCTCAGTGGGAAACTAAAGTCAATAATAATCTTAAATGAACTTTTCATCTCATGGTTTTTGAGTCAAAATGCAAAAACCTGTTAGGCAGTAAACACACTAAACAGTCAACTGGCTACAACACCACCACCAGTTGTTTTAGCAGACGTTTTTCATATGTGACCTGATGTAGAAGTGTTTAAGGTGTCAACTGTTGTGATGTCTCACATTCTTTTTTCCAAGGATGATCAAAAAAGTATAGAAAGCAGGAGTAATAATGTTTAGTGTTCTTGATAATGTTGTAGCCTTGTTAAGCCACTGTTAGTAAACACCTTTTTAACATGTAAAAGTTAAAAAGTATTGGTTGTCTGTCTGTGTGTATCAACTTTGTGATAGACTGGTGATCTTTCCATGGTGTGGAATCAGCTGACCCTGCAACCCTCTGCAATATCGGTAGAAGTAGGTAAAGCTAATAGATGATCTCTACCGACTCCTAATGCAAACCGCAGGATCTTTAGCGGCTAAATGCTCTACTGTGCTCCAACACCTACAGTAGTTGCTAATATTGTCAATGTGGTGTTTGGATTATAAAGTTGGTTATTTTGTACATTTTCATTGGAAATGTCCTGATGCTACCATAAACAATGCTTTGAGAGTGGAGAGCATGACCCAAAAAAGTATGCTTACAGATTGCAAAACCAAAATAATGAGATTAAAGATAGTAAAACTTTCCATAGAGCTGAAGGGAACTGTAGAGTTTGCTGATAATTGCCTGTGGATTTGTCACATTCCACTTTTTTTACAGTTGATCTATTGTCAGGAAAAATGTTTGTTATAGCCTCTTAAAGCCTCACAGTTACAGCAGGTAGCAGAGCTATTGTACTGCTTTGGAATAACTTATTGAAGTGTTTGTGATGTTATATGCATTCCTGTTCCTCGATAGTCTCACCACCTCTAACAATCTGACTGATGCAAGAGAAAACAAAGCTCAATATCTTTAATAGTGGGCAAAATATTTAAACTTTAGTGCTCGACTGCAAATGCTTTCAGTGCCACTGTGCACCCTCATTAGAAGAAAAAGTAAACACTACAGGACGCCTGAAGGAAAAGACAAGGTCTTCAGAGAATAGCTGAGCTTTATCACATCTTCCCAGTGAAACAACTGGCAAAGAGGAAATATTACAAAATGGATAGGTCTCTCCTAACAAATATACACCTGTCAACACACAGTGACCTGAGGGCGTTATCATGCATGCTAGCATAAGCTGTGATGCTAGAATACAAGAAATACAAGTGTTTGTTTTCTTGATAAGCCTAACGTTATCATAACACTGTTTAAATAAATGACTTGGCTGTTATGGCATTTTATGCAGTGCAAAATGTTTTCAGTAAATTACACTGAGTAAAAACATTGAACACACTTTCAGTTCAATTCAGTTTTATTTATGTAGCACCAAATCATAACACAGTAATGTGTTTTTATTATATATAATGTATATAATTATATAGTTATATAGAGAGTAACCCAACAAATTCTCTTTGAGCATGGGCAACAGTAGAACCAGGCTCTTTGGCCATATGTGACACCATATGTGACACCATATGGCCAAAGTGGGTGGCCATATGCCTCGACCGGTTGGGAATGAGAATGCAGCAACTTCTCTGTACGACTAGCCAGTAACACTTGTTCCATCAGGACATGTAACTATCAGCATTATAAACAAAGAAACTGACTTTAACACCTTATGTGAAGTCAATTTGGTGAGTCTTATTATTGTGTTTTGGGTTTTAAGTCATTATGGAGAGGAAATTTCTATAGTGAAGTTGTCCTGAAATGAGGACAGTTTATACTTTCACTGAGCTTCATTCTGTTGTGTCAAATTCTCATGTTGTGATATGGTTTGAGACAATTAATACCCACAGTGATGGTGCAAGTGTAAGGAAGAGAGAGTTTTATCAGGGAAGTTTAAAACAAAGAGAATAACAGCTCAGGAAAAATAATTGAATTGTTTCTCTCTTTTTGAGAGCATAAGAAGACATGCATTTTATATTTATATAGAATATACAGGGTTGTGTTACCAGAGGCATTAAGCTCTCACAATGAGTGTTTCTCTAATCTGTGCTGCTCTGGATTGTTTTCTGCTCAGAATGACAATGCTGTAGTGTATACGGTCCTTGTGTGCTGTGTGTCAGTGCATCTGCATATCCCATTAAGTATGTGTCACTGGGTCTCAGGTCTGTATTTGTATGTGTGCATCTTCTACATGAATGCATTTACCCATGCATACGTAAAGTGACAAGTGTGTCACAACATGCGTGAGTGTGTTCTCTGCAAGTCTCTTGATGCTTTAATCAGTTGCCCTGTGGCAATCACACTGTGCAGGTCCGAGTAATCTTGTTGTTATGGCAGCACTTAGGTGTACCAACATCCTGGAGATGATGGCAGGTGTGGCACTGCTTATCTGATGACTCCTGGGTCATGAGAAAGTGTTTTTAATATGAAACGGGTCCACTGTGAGATCTGGAGAGGAAATGCTCCCTTTAACACATGAAACCTCCAGCAAGGACAGGCTTGGAGTGGGCGGCCATCTGCCTTGATCAGTTGGAGTGAGCAGTAAACATGGACAACATATAACTTAATAGCCAGATACTTGCAGTAAGTTACAGATAGGAAAAGTACAAGCACAGGGAAACATTTAGGAAATGTTTTCACCATAGTAAATTAAATAAAAATAAAAATTAAAAACTCAGTTTGAGACCATGATAGTTCTTGATCTCATTTTCAGATTTTATAATGAAAACCCCTCACACTCCATTAGTCCTTGCTCAAACACAGGACTGTTTTTTCAGAATTGAGTTGTAGTCAGGTTGCTGACAGGGAGGATGGCAGCCTGATGATAGTTTTACAGAGAAAAACATGGTTTACTGATTAAACACTTGTGGCATTTACTCTGCTTTACATAGTACTGAAGTGATGTTGCTGCTTAGCAGTGCAGTTGTCCTGTCGAAGGCAATATTGCATCACCAGGTTCAGGCCCAGGTTTGCTCCTGTGATGTCTGTCACAGCAGTATTTCCTTCTGTGCAGCTTTCACTACCTGCTCTGTTGTCATCCATGCTCTCTTTGTTTGTACAGTGAATCAAAATTGTCCAAGCAAGCAAGGTTGTTTCTAACATGACACTCCCATAAACTGCCTCAAAATACTGAATAAAACTGCTGTTTATTTCTCTAATTAAAGCTGACGATGTTTATAAAATTGAAATTCATGAGCAAAAAAACACAACGTTGATTTCTCTTCAGTTTGATGCCTCTGATACCAAGTCTTGGAGGTACTGGTGTGGGACTGTTCTCCTTGCATTACAAAATGGATCTGCCTCTGAGATGCCTCCAGGACTTCAGCAACTTTGCACAAGAACAGGTCACATTTACTTATTTAAAGACCATGAGGTTAGAAGTCTGAGGTCAATAGATATCTGATCAGACATCCTAGATGAAAACAAAATAGAAAAAAAGTTTTGGAATTAAAGGTAGTCTGTCTGTCTGTACTTTAAATAGTTCACAACACACTGATACATTCTGCATTTTTCAGTGTAAAGGGCTTATTCAGACTGAGACGCTGATCAGTTTTGAATCCTTCTTCATTGTTGCAGTTCTGACTCCAAGGAAGAACTGTTGATTACTTTCTGCTGCAGACACGTCTTGCACAAAGGAGCCACTTTTATCTTTAGCAATTTGGGGAAAATATTACTGCTACAATTGTGCGCCAAAGCTTTCAAAGCTGTACAAATGACTGAAACATCCCTCTGTGATTACATGGTAGTGCCAAGAATGTTGTAATCATCACATTAATGCACACACAGTCCCAAGATTATTAGTCACATTTTTCTTGTACTTCCTCAGAAGGTTTTGAGAGACTTGCTTTCATTTTGGGTTCACTTATTCTAAAATGTCAAATGTTTCATATAAACAAGGTTGATTTATTTCTGTGTATCCATTGAATAAAGTAGCTAGCTAACATTAGCTCTATGAATGTAATCTTTTTTTTTGAGGAAGCTCCAATGTATCCAGCTAATTTAACAATGAGAAAATGGCAAAAGGGATGTCATATATGTACTCTGTGTCAACATACACACCAGGATTAGCTGAATTATATTTGTTTTCCTCCCAAGAAAGTGTTTCTTGTAAAGAGATTGATGTTATATGTTCAAACAACCAATATTTGTATGAAGAATCTCTATGTAACTTTTTTCTTTTAAAGGCAGCCCAAACCTCATGTTCATAAAAAATTAGTTAATTAATCCAAAGCAATTTATGTCAGTATAAACATTATGTAAATGCAAAAGTCGTACTAACAAGACTTTAAAAGAAAAGCAGGAAAAGTTTAAGACAAGAATACAAAAAGTATTAATGCATGAGGCCCCTTGTCAACAGGTGTCTTCTCAGCCTGCCTAGAAAAACCTGCTGTCCCCAGTCTGCATCCATCAGACCTCAACATGTGTTTCATACGCACCATTAACAAATCCTAATGTAACATTTTCTATTATTGGCTTGAATTATAAATATTAAATTAGCATTTATGTCAATGTGGATTTTTCATTGTACCTATAACCATGAGTCAATACATCATTCTGGCTTATCTTACTCTCCTGTAGAGTACCTGGCCTCTCAGTTTTCACCATCTCTCAGGAATGGTGAGAGCAAAGATGGGGAAAGTCTTGCGGGAGAATAGATTAAATGCTTTGAATTTTAACTGGTGTTTGGGGACAGTTGACTGTGCAAACAGGGACACAAATATACTCACAGGAGTAAAGAAGTGTGTGTGCGTGTGTGTGTGTGCGCGTTACATAAACACTGTTGTTTTGTTGATGTAGTTTAGGAATGACTAATGACAGGATGCAATCATTACTAATCTATCAAGGACATTTTAATGAAATAATGTTTGTTGCCTTTGACGGTAAATAGATTTTCAGAATTTAAAAAAATGTGTCAAGGATTCTTCTGTTAATAAAATAACTCGAAGTGAAATGATGACTAATAAGTAGTGAGAATCAAAAGTGTTTTCAAGCAACTCTTTTCTTAAAGTTGTGTGTCAGCATCAGTAACTTTACTCAGAGAGCAGTGTGTTTCATTAGCTTCACTCTGACAACTAAAGGCTGCTGGTAGGAGTTGATGGATGTTCCCATTGAAGAGAAGGTTTTTTACTTCAATAAGTATCAGAAATTGATTGAGCTTTGTACTTTACCTCAGGTCTACTGTAACTGAATTGCGCTTTTTTGAAAGAAAGTCTCTTTAATAACTTTTTTATAGAACAAAGTTTGGTATATTTTCAGGGTTTAGCATACACTGCAGAATTGGTCATGATACTACCATTGCCAGTCACTTAAGTGCCCAAGGCTTTTTGATGCATGTAAGAAGAAATAAAGTATGTAAGTAGATTACCTTTGTCATTTACCAGTCAAGGGTAATCTACTGCTACTAGCTGAAAATATTGGTTTCCATACAGGACAGGGCTCTTACACCAGGTTTGAGACAGAACTACTTAAACTATAGTCATGCTTAGGGAAACACTATTGTTCACTATGATTTTACATCCAGGACATCGTTGTCAGGCTCTAATAAACTTTACAGCAATTAAATGACACACATGCAATAAGACCACAAAGAGCCTCAAAATGACAACAAAAGACTTATACTGACACAAAGAGATGTAAAACGAGCAACACAAAATGCAAAGCAATGCAGCAAATAATACATGTTAGTGTCGCAGTGTACATTGTCTCTGCACATGGCCTCATGATATCTTTCAGGCTTTGGGTGATGTAGTTACAGTTATTGGGCAGCTAGTCTACAGTTCAATCTGTAGATATTCTTTAAGGAATAGCTGTAACTAAGTCTTGACTTAGAAGTGCTGATAACAGGTAATAACTTGTGTTAACATTTTAAGCAAGTAGGATACTGTATATGTACTTACATTATGAACTGTACTTACATTAATGAAAATTGGTTCTAAAAATGGGCACACAGATAAGTCAAATGTGAGAAACTTTGTGATGACTAAGCAAGTTTCATTGTATATACTTATAGACTTACATGCAGTAGGAATTCTATAATTAGTATCAAAGTCCAACCTGCTCCACCTGTTTATCATCTTTTTTTATATTGTCAGTCCCCACTCCTATGTGGCTCTGTAATGTCAACATGTTAAACTTCTGTGTTACATGTTAGTCCTCCAGCTGGGACAATTCGCAGGAGTGGAAATGTTTCTATAACGTGAAATATTACTTAAAGTCTCAGAAAAGGGAAAAGTGACATGCCAAAAGTAGCACTGTGCCTCTGTGTAAACTGGTATCTACATAAAAAGCAGTGGAAATAAAGAGTTAGCAATGCCTAGATGCAAGTTCCCAGTGTTAGATGCAAGAGAAAATGCAGCTTTTGATTCACTCTGCAAGTGCTGGAAAAACAACAACCACATAGAATCAGAACACAAGAAACAAGTTTGGTGTAGGGATTCTGTCACAGTGTAATTCCAGCTGGGAGATTTCCATGTGCATCATCATGGGATATGTTAATACTGAGTATCTTCCTCGCTGACAGCACCAAATAATCCAAAAGTTGTACTCAACAGTGCAGTAATTTGTGTTAATTACTATTTGTTTAAGGTTAGTTTGCATGGTTCAAGTGACTTTTTAGAATTTTCTGTGGAACACCATGTTCAGACTTTACAGACCTTTACAGCCACTAGCAATAAAAATACCTACACACTACACATGCATTCTTATTGTCTTTAGCTGGTGTAATTCACTCAAGTGGTTGTAATCGGATGGGAAAACACAAAAAATGAAAAACAATACATTTTTAGCATATTTGAGAACAGCATAATGGTCAAATGAAAGTAGCAATGAAAAAAGATTTGAGTAAATGTCCTGCTGGAAAATTTAATTTTCCTTAATCAGTAGTTGCCCAGAGGGAATGGAATGCCTCTTCAGTAAGTAGTGGTGTCCATGCTGATTGAGGATACCTTGCACACAAGGCAGATCAACCACTCTCCCGTTGCCAAAGCATCTCTAGATCATCACATTTCCAGCTGCATGCTTCACTGATGATGATAGGCAGACATCTAGAGTATCATGCTTTCATGAGCTCTGTACTGTATGTTCATCGCTCAAACTTGAACTCATTAGTCCACAAGACTTGGTTCCAGTCATCTGAAGTCCACTGTTTGTATATCTTTACAAATGTTACTTAAAATAAATTATTACAAATGTATTTTCAATTTTGCACAATTGCCCTTTCATCATTTAAGTTTATTCACTCCTACAGCATAGTGCAAGGTTGTAGTTTTAATAACTTTATTGTTGTAAAGGTCATAAATTGGAGAATCACTGTTCAAATATTAAGGCACATAGTTACCACAGTTTTTCTTATAAACATCTGCTCATTCTGATAATAAACTTTGGAATCACCTGATTCTGTATTTTACAGTAGACAGTGTGTAATTAATTTAGACTTCAAAACTCAAAGGCTGGGTGCGTCGCCAGCTCATGATTTTAAATGACAACCATGTTTATTGATTATACATATTTTAATTGTATTCTGTTTATAAATCTATTACTCATTAATCAAGATTATGTGTATATGGATTTGTAGAAATGTATTTTTAGCTCAAATAATTTAAACAAATGAACAACTAAATTCAACAAAGAGCATGTCGTATCAGGACTTAAAAAAGTTTAAGAACATTGCAGCAGTAATTACAGTAAGTCCTTGATTATTTGATAATTTGCACTGTTGTGTCTCTACCTCATCAACTCAGCAGAATAAGGAGTACATGCTGTTAAGGTTTGTGTGTGTATAGAGACTATAGATACATGAATTGTTCTAGCTGGGAGTGCTGGATCCTGCCTTTCTTTCATTTACTTCATTTTATTCACGTCCACTGCACAGAGGAGCAGTGATCGGAGGACAAAGGCTGTTAAATCACACAGCCCAATTTCTAGCCTCTCCCACTTAATAGGCCTTGGACTAAATTGGCTTTCAGTTGGCGCAGTTTCAAATGCTCACATAAAGATGATGGGGCCTTTATCCTCAGTATTTCTTTACTGCATATGAGAGACTGTTCAATGAATAAAATTGTTCATTTCTCTCTGATTTTCAGTAAAAGTTAACCAGTTCAGCCTTTTACTTTATGTACAGATACTCTTTCACAATGTAGTTCCTGTAGAAAATGCACACGTTGAGGAACTAATAATTCAATTTCAAGTGTGTGTGTGTGTGTGTGTGTGTGTGTTTTTCTCTGTTAAGCCAGCCCACAATCTTTTTCTGACCCCAGCCCCGTGCTGTGAGTGTCTAAAGCCAACCATAAAAAAGTTTATAAAGTTGGAGTCACATATCTGGAAGTTGAACAGCAAGATCGCATATATTCGCAGAAGAGAAAACTGGATGTTGTAGATTGGGTATTTTGGCAGATACAAATATTAATATTAAAAGACAAATATGTGCTTATAACACAGAAATTTCAATAAGTATAAAAAGTTGCTGAACAAAAACAACAACCAAAAAAAAAAAACATGGTAGAATAAACTATATGTTTTTATTTTGGAAAACATGGGCCATTCAGAGCGGTGAGGTATTTCTGTTTTTGAAGCTCAGGCAGTGTCTTAGGCGAGTGTCAGTAAGTTGAAGGAAGAGGAAAGTTGCAAATATTCTCTCTCTGTCACCCTGTCTCAGAATGAGTCACCATCCAGGCTGTAACGCATAGCAGATGATATCCCACACGACCTGCCAGGAATCTCATTACAATGAGTTTAATGCATGTCTTCGCCTCACACCTCCTCTCTCTTTCCACCCCCACAGTACTTACTCAGCCCCCTTTCACATCTCTTTTCCACTGTCTATTACTCTTCTCATCTGTTTCAATCTGATTTTGTTCTGATACTTCACTGCTCTCCCTCTCCACATCCCTACTTCACTGATTCTCTAGTTTTCCCCCTGAACCATCAGAACCATATTTGGTTCCATTACACAACGAGGCATCCAACTCACGTTCTTGGTTGTTGTGGCAATACATTATTGTCACTGGAGTTCCGAAAAAGTCATAAAATTTTCAATGCACTTATTTGCTTATTTGCAATTTTTTCACTTCAGCTCTTCTCATCTTTTTACTCATCTCTGTTTCTGTGCCCTGTCAGAACCCCAGCTGTCTGTGTCTGATTCATGGTGTCAGTGTCTATCGTCTGCTCTACAGCCTAGAGCTACACATTACAAACGTTCCAATCTCTACGTTTTCCATCTTCCTGCCTCCCCCCTACCTCACATCCAATTTCCTCTATTGGAGCAATGCAAAGGCCTCAAAGATGAGAATGGGTGAAATGAAATAAAATCAGTAATGCTGTTGAATAGAAATTATCGTAATTGAACTTTGACCTGAGGTCAAAAAGAGATTAGAGATAATAACTGACTGAAGACTCACTTGAAAGGACAAAGTATCTAAGAAAACAATTAACTAATGTTAAAACTAGAAACCATACGCCTTTTTGGAGACTGATTCCTAAATCCAGTCATTCAGTTTTACAAATATTTGCTTGACTTTTTTGCACTTCTACTTTCTGTCACACCACTGTCACATTCTCGTCAACATAAGATCTTCTGAACACCTGAAGAGAATATCATCCACAGCTAGGCAGATATTGTATTGATTTGGCCTGAATTTAGACCCGATTCATTTTTGCCGGACTGATTTAGATTTAGATTAGATTTGGACGGAAATTGTCGCTAGCTGGTTGTCGTTTGATGTGCAGTGTGAGCAGGATCCCCACGCCCCATTAATCACCTGAACGACCAACTGTCCTACTCCCTGGTGATAGGATGGATGTCTGGCATGGTACAAATTTTGGTCAGCTTTGCAGTCTGAGCACTTCTACAGACTAGAGATTTACAATATGGGATTTTTAATGGCAGAAGCCAATATTGAGGAATCAATCTGGCCCATAGGCCGATAATAGGCCAATATGATATATGTAATTACAGTAAATGAGAAATGCAGAAAATTGGTGAAGCTAAATTAACATTTATTATGCAGAAATAAAAAAACATAATATAAAAAAACATAACATTTAGTGAAGCCTTTCCTTTTTTTTTAATATAAACAAAAATCTAAAGAAAAAAAACCTCTGGAATAAGTAGGGTGATATATCAGTCAACCTCTACTACAGACCAATGTCCACGTAGCTGCTGTCAAAGTGAGTTTGTTTTAACACAACTGGACGGACTGTGTGGATGGTCAGTGTAAACTCCTCATCTTGGCCCACTGTCTGACCCATTCAGTGTGAGCACAGCAGTCACTGGTTCTGGCTGAGCAGACAGGCCGAACACATAATATACGTTAAAAAATGTCGCACAGTGTTTGCTTGGCTTTAGGCTCATGGATGAACTGATTAGAATATGAATCTGCGTAGACATGTAAAATATGTAATGTCTCATAATTTACGCTAAATGTCAAGGCAAAACATAAACATGAAATCTAAGGTCGGGGTGGTGGTAGTAGTAGTAGTAGTAGTAGTAGTGGTAGTACCACCTGTATCTCTAGCCACCACAATGGCACAAAGCATACAGCAATGCTGGATGTCTAGGGACAAGTTTCTGACTGTCCTTAAGCACCTGAAAGTCCAGGCTTACAGAACATCTGTGGAGAGACACAACACTTCCCATACAATCTGATGAAGCTTGAGAAGGAAGAATGGGATAAACTGGGCAAATGCAAGTGTGAGAAGTTCTTAGAGATGTAATCTTAGACTGCTGCTCAATTTGGTGTTATGAAATCATCTTTTCTTTCACAAACATGGGCACAATTTGTCTTTAAGCTACTGTGTACATTGATGATGTATCTATCTACCAACAGAGTACACCAATCAGCTATGTCACATTGTTTTTTTTTCACTGGAGTGATAAATTTAAAAATAACAAGAAAAAAATGGAAAAATGTCTCTTGTGCAATAACCCAGACTGTTCTAACATAGCCACATTTAAGATGTCTGCAGGGTAATTTTACGTGTATTTTGGTAAACTGAGATTAACAAAATGAGTTTGTAAATATTAAGATAAATAGTTTATACTTTTTGGCCGTCGGCAAGTTGAACTGAAGAATGTATTCTAGCAGAAGACTGATGTCAGCTTCATCTTCCGAGCCATGTCGTGAAGGCCGCGTTGTGCATACACTAGGTACAAGATCAAGGCCTCACATATTGCTCACAGCCAGTGTCACATAAAGTATTCTCGCCTTCTTCCACCTTTCCTGTCACTACAAACTATTTTTAATTGCCCTGCGAGGCAGTAATGCCATAAACATAATCCTTGGGAAAGTAAACAGCTCCTCCACTTTTGAAAGCAAACAGCCAAAAGTCTGACGGCAAGTGTTAATCTTATAGATGGAACTCAAAGGTGCCAAATTACTCATCTTGTCTCAAAGACCCAGCCACTTTATTTAATCTATCTTTTCCTCTGTCTCTTTCTGACACACACACAGTGAAACTATGCCATGGGACTGAAGGTTATTTTGTATTTTTATTCCAAATCAATAAAAGAGAAAGGCTGCAAACTGCTATCCCAATAAGAATCCCAGTGACAATCATACACAAAAACACAGTCAAGCACACACACATGCAGGTCTTAGTTGTGTATCCTGGCACACCCACAATATCCAATTAGTGTCAGTGTCTTCTTTAGTGTGACTTCAGTACAGCACTGTACTGCTGGAGTTCTATTTGTCCCACAGAGCTGGACTAGATCTATCAATTTACCAACTCTTTTGAATCAATTTTGAAACAGCTCCCTCTGTTTCTCTTTTCACATTTCAACAATAAAGCAAACAAGAACAGTTGAGGGGCAGAGTGTCTAGTGTGATAAAAGGTCATGTCCCTCCCACTTAACAGGTGCCCTATAGAAACTGTGAAAAATTTTATTATTTAATATGTGTCCTTAAGTGAGGCGGAGCATCATTTTGGCTCTGAAATTTCTAAAATAATTTAGCATTCTAAGTTCTCAAGTTTACACAGATTCATAAGTTTACTCTTTACTGAATTTTCACCAACTCCCAATACACAATGTCTCATTTAGAAATAGAAAAAGTTCAACTCCCATTGAGTTACAGTGTGACATGCTGAAAGGGTTTAGCCAATGATAGTTTCCCATACACTTGCTGCGTGGTCTCATATCCAGCCCCCTGCAGTGCTGCTGTCAGTGTCTGTCTCTCCTTTGTTTCCACTTGTCAGCTTTTAGGAGAAAACCAGAGGGAAACAGATTCAGGATGGAAAAGACAAGTGAATGTGAGTGCAGTCTGTCCCAGCTAAAGATATCTCTGCATCAGTCTTCTCCTCCCTCTCACTGTCACTTTTACTTTCTATCTCTGTCTCTCTGACTTTGTCTCCATTTCTGTCTTAAACTGTGCAAAGTTTAGTTTATGCAAAAGTTTCAACACAAGTCAAACCGTGGACACATGATGTTTTATGAAAACCCTGTATTGAAGAAACTATTGAAGAAACTATTCTCCAAATTATACAGAGCAACACAACAAAACCAGCACCACAGGAAAATCTGATCCTGATCTGATCTAGTGATTTCGCAGGTCCTGAACTAATGTAAATAACTCATTTTGGTATTTTAGATCATGAAATGTGTTTCACAGGAAGTGGTTAAAAAATACAGCACTGGAACTTTACACTACACGATGTGTAGAATATAGATACATATATCTGTATGATATGACATATCTGTGTTAACATGACAGGCAAACTGTGGCACAACCTAATCTTAGCTGCATTTGTTAATGCCATCTCTTAGCATTTCAAAGCAAACATGATAAAGTACACAAGTCCTTTAGAAACAAATCTGTATGAACTCAATCATTTGTCACCAAACTCACATACATCATCACTTTACATTATATCTAAACTCGGGCGAATCGGGTCGGGAGTTCAGCTGTAGAGAGAGAGAGAGATATGCACTTATATGGGTGTGGGAAGAATATATTTTAATCATTGCAGGATAAAGTCCCGGGTAACCTGTGGTAACATACTGTGTGACGCAGATATTTGACTCTCATAACGCCTATGTATCTTCAGGGTTTCAATGTATGTCTGAAAGCAGCTTATGTTGATGCAGTGCTGCTGTATGAAGGGACCATCACTTTTCAGCTAATGGTTAATTCTAGAGACTAGTTGTGGAGGTAGTGACATAGTTGCAATCATTAAAAAAGTAACTTTAAGTCATTTTAGGTACATTTTCTTCGTTGTACTTACATACTATTACTTTTAAACCTTCTCTCCAATGTTCTAAAATATTCCTGCCAAGTAAACTAATCTGTTTAATATGCATACAAACAAAAAATGTAGAATTTGTGGTGTTACCTGTCGTATGACGAGACAAACTTACTTCTCCTACACGAGGCCTCCTGTCTCACTGCATTCTGTATTTAAATGGATTGTTTAGACCTAGTTGACAAATTTGAAGCTATTTCTTTCACTAACTTACATGATGTTGTTGCACTACATTATACACATACATACCTGTTATATACATATGTAGATGTCACACACATATATATGCATACACATAAAACATGAGCATTTTATTTCTTAAAGAATTATGGTCACATATTCAGTTTCCTGCAGCAACATGTGGGTGATGAGACGTTACTCGTGTCACTACGACCTGCAGCTCCAGAGTTGGAAGGAATTAATGGATAAAGTTAGGAGTTCTGTTAAGACCTGGGTCTGGTCAAGCATAATAATACACGACTGATTGGCCTGTGTTACAAAAATTATGACTACCTTCTTCTGCTGCCTTTCTCCAGCTACTCACACTTGGTGGTGGTCTTTTGTTAGTCTCCAGTGTAGCATTATGTCTGATCATTGGAATGCTTTCTCAAACAAAACTGAATGTAACTATAATCATTAACATAATGAATTTTGCCTGAGCTCAAATCATGTCATAAATGCTGTTTCTCCTCTGTGATTGTGGGTCAGTCTCACTGAAGAAACAGCTGCAGTAGCTGGTATCACAATAAAACAACTCTTTCACACAGGCAGTGGGGCGAACTTGCCTTATCAGTGACACTACTTCTTAAGGCGGCTTAAAGGAGGTGACCCTCAATGCTGGCTTGGTATGTTTTAGACAGCACAGTGCAACGGGGCTTTAGACATTTAGATGTGTTATACAAAGCCAGTGGTAAACCAGTCCCCTGTTGTATACTCTGCCCAGTCTGCCTTCCATGATTCCATCATGGGAGGATGTAAAAAAAATGAAAAACGTGAACGCATGCAGGCTTCGGCCCGTTAGTCCAGATGAACTCATTACTGTAATCAGCAAGTTGTTAAAATGCCTGGCAGATTCTACACAAAAGGACATAAAAGCAACAATACTATACTAAGACCAACAGGTTTGCTTCTGCAAATAATTTATGTTTAGCTTTAGAGGTCCGAGTGCAAGTTTAGTTGTATAATCAATAATGTGGGTCAGAGGATCCATGTCAAAATAAGCAATGCTTCAATGTAATGGTATTTTTTCACAGTATGTTAAACCATACTGTATGTACTAATGACAGATACTGTATATAGTTCATTACAATATTTCTAAATGACATCCCTGGGACACTTGCCCACTTTACTTTTAAAAAGAAACGCTATCAGTATGTCAGTCAAGTGCACAAGTGACCATTACCCATTCAGCACATAAAGTAATAACCTAGCATTACCTCTAGCACCGAGGAGCATATTATTAGCTGCCTATGTGATTACAGGTTATATTAGAAAAATCCCCATTCAGGACTAAAATGACCACTGTGTGGAAGCCAAGACTCTGCGATGTGTTGTATGCATTTAGAGTAATGGTAGTGATTCTGGCCTTAATAATTAAATTGTAATAATAATATTTTGCATATACTGTACATAGAGCTCAGACCTCATTTGTACTGTAGTGCCTGTGATTCCTATTATCATTATGGTTGTGATTCTATATTATTTCATCTTTGTTAAATTATTCTGATGCAGTGATTGATGATTATGACCTACTGAAGCTGCTGAAGTACATGTACAGCATGCTTATATATTTTATATCATGTAAAATAATAGTTATTTCCCTAAGATGGTGGTCCATTTTTTCCATCAAAGATAAATAGAGGACCATTATAATTAAACAGCAGCTAATTTCAAAATCAAAGAAGATATTTAAACAGACTATTTTAATCCCAGTCTGTGTCTCCTTCCTTCAATAAGCCTCAATTAGAGATTAATAACATGAGATGGTTGCAAAGTCCAGAGCTAAGAGGAAGGAAGATGAGAATAAAATTAAAGAGGAACTAATTAAATAAAGAAGGAAAAAGAAAAGGAAGGTGCCTACCATTATGGCAAAGTCCTGATTTCAGAGATGAAGGAATACCCTGAGGGATATCGGCTTCCTATCTATCCAGATTAATTTAATGGCTTTAATCAAGCCTCCCTGTTTGACTGATAATCTGGTTTATGTATGGTTCCTCAGACACAAAATCAGCCTATATTATCGTTACAGTAAATTAGTCTGCATGTGTGTGCGTATGCCTGTGTGAACAGTATGATGGTAATATGGCTCATAGTCTTCCTCACACCGCCATGAACTGCAATGACTGCTACAGCTGCTCTCTGTCCAAAATGAAAAGAACCACACACGAATACCAATAACACAAATAAAATACTCAGTAGCAACAAAGAAAATCTAAAAACCACTAATATATATCTGTACTATTCAGGAGTGGAAAGCACTAAACATTCTGATGATGGTGTCATTCCCTCTCCTCTTTACAGAGTTGGAGGAGTTGTACAGTTCAATGGCCACTGGCTGAAAGGATCTCCTGTGGCACTCTGCGGAGCACTCAAAATTGCTCAGTGTCTGTCTGAACGTGCTCTTCTGTCCTGCCAGTACACTGTGTAGTGTGTGGGAGAGGTTGTCCAGGATTGAGAGGAGTTTTGACAGCATCCTCCTCTCAGCCACAATACGCAGAGGAGCCCTGCTCATTAACTTGGTAGTGTCTTTCTCCTTCATGTTGCTGCCACAGTATACGACAGCGTAGAAGATGACACTGGCCACCACAGACTTGTAGAACTGACTTGTTGAAAGACCTGAGCCTCCAAAAATACAGCCTTTATTGAGCATTGTTTTAGTTTCTTGTCCAGTTCAGTTTATTGTCAAAGTGGACTCTAATAAACTCTTGTACTCAAATTTCACAATATTTGCTTATGCAAAATAATGTTGCCCTTAATATCCTGTAAGTCTCAATAGGTAGACAGGTAGACATTCAGGCTTTTTGGATACATAAACAAACTGTAACAGACTGGCCAAACCACTTAACCTTAAACATTCTCATTCAAAGCTGATGTAGACTGATCACTTTAAAGTTGCACTTGTCAATATTTTTATATAAATGGATCAAGTCACTGTATATAATGTGACACATGGCGCACACATAATGACAAAGAAAATTATTGGTAGACCCAGGAACTTGTATGCAACTTCAAAAAGCTTGGTAATCATAAACCAGTGGTGATTCATGACCTACTAAATCTGCAAGTCCAGTCCTACAAATTCAAACTATATTTAAACTAGTTTAAATATTGATAGTATTCTCACATGGAATACACATACTGATGGGATTTGCTCCTTACTACACCAACCACACTCTTTCTTATGAAGATTTCTGGTGTTTGTATGGATCAGTATTGTGGAAACTAATACACATGTAATAAAAAATAAAGGCAAACAGTAATCTTAAAAAACTGTAACTTGAAACTCTTTTAACAAAGATGTGAAAAGAAACATTTATATTCACCGACATAAACAAAGGTCATTTGTCTCTATTACTCAGACGACCCATATGAGCAGCTCTTTGAATAGCACCCTGCGGCAGCTTGAAATAGCACCATAATGGCAGCTAATCTGCCATTCGTTTCTCATCATGGAAATAATACTTAACACCTGATTATGAAGTGAATTATGCTGAGGCACAACAACACAGTTAAGTTTGGGCCCTCTGCTTCTTTAGAATTCTAACTTTTTGCCAGACAAAAATGTGTCGATGCCATTTGTGTGCTGTGTCCAATTTTGTTGATCTGCTCTTGTGTGTTATGTGCCACCAATTGTTGAGGCATCAGGACACTTTGTAGACATTGTGTGCTTTGCTGTTTGCCTGGCAGACATGATGTCTCAACAATCCCAGCTCATGTCAGACATTTGTCTACAACTCTCAGTCCCATGTCTAGCTATCTAGGATGAATTACGTTAGGATGTAATTCAGGCATGGTCTTTGATTGCAGTTGCTTCTCTTTGCCTTTCAATCAGTCTGTCATTCTTTTCCTCTCGGAAAAGATTGGATGCTGTCTTCACTGTGATAAACACACAAGATCAACCCAACAAAGTGTCATGTATAATAATGACCCAAAGTCCAAACGTGTGTGTAAAAACAGCATAAATGTGACACTGTGATAAAGTGTGGATGGCCTATCAACTGCTAAGTTTGTATTTTGAATCTTTATGTGTTTATCTGCCCATCCCTGTAATCCATTACAAGTATGAATAATGTCTTTTTCGATAAAAGCCATGTCCAACAGATCACTATCTGGAATGAGGCAAAAACACAAGAGTACAGCAAAACCCTGATTAAATGACAGAATAGGACATAACCACTATGTGCCAGTAAACACACACTGTCCAAATCATCACCAGACGGCCTACTGAATCTCAGTTTGTTCATGTTTGTGCCTAAAATGTCTAATCCTTTTTAATCTCTATTAATGACCATTTAATAATGATGTTTTGGCCTGTCGGGCTCTTGTCTGTGTGCACAGTTTGTGTGCATATGTATTGTCTAGCATGTATTTCTTTCTGTACAGTAGGTGTGAGCCGGTGTTGAAATATTGCTGCAAGGCCATAAATGATGGCTTAATGTGCTGTTAACTTCTGGAATATGACATAAATTCAAACCAAGTGCTGTTGGGACTGAATTCAACCCTTTGCATCATGTATAAATTCAGCCTTGGTCATTGTTGTAACCTTCACTAATGGACACAGACAAGCTTTGTGATTTAGATTTAGTATTGCAGGCTGAACTGCTGTATGGAGCCTTTTGACTTCTGTGCTGACCGGGCCACAACTGACAATAAGAAAACCTCAAGTTGGACTCACTGCAGGGGTTGTGGTGCTGTTACATTTAAATTTCAATTTTACATCAAAAGTACAATTTCTGCTAAGTTTCCAGTAAAACAAACCTGCAAATGTTGTGTCAAACAAAATAAATGTTGAGGTAAAATCTAGGGTATACAATTTAGTTGTAGCTTTATCCCCCTCTGTGCACCATCCCTAAAGTCAAGCTGGATGCTTGTTAATGTAGATAAAAAGAAATACAGAGTTGAAGAGTTGTTTCTGTCTCTTGTGTCTTGATAGCAGGCTGCCCTAGATACAGACTGACAGACTGGTTATCCCTAGAAACCAGCTGGATTGATATCACGTTGGTGGGAACATCATATACAGTTTAACTGTGTGGCTAATAATTGTCACATAATTGACGCACACAGCCAAAGGAATAAAAAGGACAGTCTCATCTTTTTTCAGAGACTGAATTTTTGCAATACACACTCAGCTTTCCAATGTGGATTGTGGGAAACAGTAGCATCTCCTTTAAGTAACATTTTATAGTTTTTGTGCAGTAAAAGTTTCTGCCTGAAAAAAACTCACAATGGCAGAACTCCATGTTACAATGAATTCAGCAAATAATTACTTAACACCCTCCACATTACATAAGAAATGCTACAATGCTTAGTCTTAGTGGCTAAGAAAAAGGACTAATGTTCATCAAGTATTGTATAGAATTTATTGACAGGATAAATAAAGGTTTCAAAACGTCTCTTTAATGGAGAATTGATTGTCATGGTGTAATTCAGCAAACTAAATTAGTCTACAGTACATGACTCACTGGGTGACACTCTCTTCTCTCTTATTATCATCCCTGTGTGCAAATTTCAGACTTTACTTCTGTCCAGTCTTTTTTTATTTATACTTTCTCACAGTCTGGGGCTTAAATGTGTATATATAAACCCTAGACTTGAATCTAATAATTAAAAGTTGGCATTCAGAAGAATTATTGGATGATTATAATAGTACTTGCACTTTACTGCTGACCAATTTGCATCTGTGGGTAAATGGCACCAAAGTAGAAACTGCTATTTAAAGAAAACTAAAATTATGGTCAGTCAGTGAAAATTTATTTTTCAGTAGTTACTAAGTGGATTTATGAATAATTATTTCTGATGAACATTAGAGATCACAATGTCCTTGGGAAGTGACACTCATGTATGTTTGTTGGGCACATTTCTTACCCCTCAAAATCACTACATGCATTATCTTTATCTGCAGCATGTTTGCAGTGCTATGGGTGGTTATGTAATATATTGTTACTCTGAACTGTCTGTCAGATGGATTATTGGTATGTATTGTTTTACAGATGGGTGACAAATTGAAGGAAAACATGAGAAGCATTTTTGGAGAAACAAGGTGACAAAACCTCCATTCGTAGGGCGTGAGAGGTGACTGAATGGTTAGATGAATATAAAAAAAATGTGAATCATATGCTATGACCTGGACCAAAGTATTAGCACTCTCCACCACAATAATAAAAATCCGGAATATTTTTTTGCTGAGATGCATTTTTTTTGTGGGGCTGTATACACTATTGTTTCATTTTGACAAATTTCAGACTCCAATGTGAACTGACCATGGCCCTGAAGTGACCCGAATGTGCAGAAGAACAATAACGTGATGTAACATGCAGCATGCTGTGTATACAGAAATAAACATGGATGCAGCTGAACCGAACCTTTACAGTTTCATTTTAAAGCTACTGTAAGGTGGAAGCTGAAAAAACTTATAAGCAAAAGTTAGTTCTATAAAGGATGTGGAAAATGAGAGCAACATTTTTAATATTGGCATTTTGTTTGTTTTGACTAAATGTCATGTCATTTGTGCTGTTCAGAATGCCATAAAAAATCTGATTTGGGACATTTTTGGATGCAGTGCAATTTTTTATGGTCCAGTTCTGCAGATTCAAGGATCTCTGGGACATAGCATGGAGCAAATAACCCCGTGTCAATACCTCATTGCTAGTATTGTGCTGTTTCCCTGACAACAAAGAGCATTGTAATTCGAGCTCCTTGTATCCAAACGTATTTAAACTCATATTAATTATTTCTTACCGGAAGAATTGCTTGCAATGAGAAAATTTTGAAGCAGCACCTCTGTTTCTTCAACATGTTTTCACTGAGCTGTATTATGACAGTAAACCCCACAAGCTTCTGATCCTGTTAACAGCTGTCAGATTAGTGCGTGATCTAAAGGTTGCCAAATTAGCAGCAGTGTCATAACACTGTGAGGTAGCAAACAAAATGCCTGGAGCCATTTGAACGCGTGCCACTGAAAAGAAAAGTAAGATGCACTTTGTGAAACTGCTTTACCCTCAAGTGGAATCTGTGTGGCTGCTGGAATATTAAAGGTTTTGTAAGAATGCCATATATCAACTAAAAATAATCAGTACATACAAAAAGACAGGGGCTAACACATGGAAAGATGCAACAAGAACTCAAAGATCAATCCTAACTCTCAAATCAAAATACAGGAGTGGACTAATCATTGTATTGAGTGAACATGCTAATTGAGGCAGGTAGTCGATCGTACACATTAGTACAGTAAAACACATTAGTAGAACTTTGTGTGCACTTGGACTTGCGTCATACTTAAGCAACTTTAAGGACTTCAAACTTCACTTTTGAAAATGTACTATGAGTCATGCTCCAAAAACACTATTACCATAATTCCCATAATGCAACTCAGACTTTCCCTTATTAAAGTCCTGCCATGCCTTTCAGTCCAAACACAGGCTTCTTTATAAATCTTCAGCCTTAACTGATATAATACATTAATGAAAAGTAGTTTGATGAATTAAACACAGTCTGGTCTACAACCA
>OMLM01007587.1:124351-158913 GCA_900302695.1 Helostoma temminkii
CAGACGTGTGCTCTTCCGATGTGTGTGTGTGTGTGTGTGTGTGTGTGTGTGTGTGTGTGTTTGCTTACAATGTGTTTTTCTTAGTTTACACATTCACTATCAAAAATAGTAGAACAAAACATTGTGACAGCATGTGAAATGCAGTGATACGGGGATGGAGCTTCTCTCACTTGTGTGGCTGACTTTCCTCCGTAGAGTGCTACATTTACCACTTCTGTAAGTGAGCATAAAGTCAGTGACAACAAAACTGCAGCATCTATTGGAAACATATAAATTTGGATTTGTTTACTATGCCACTGTCTGAAGAACACAATGCTCAGTGCCCAAGGGACTAAACTGGAGATGGAGGAGAGATGATGAAATCAGTGACCCAGGTCTTCCTGCTTTTGCATCAATTCTACCAGAATATTTACACTGACCTCGATACATACAAACAACTAAAATGGACATGTTTGGGCCATGAATATGTTTTGAATGAATTACATAGTTGGAATAACTACTGCCATGGGCCTTTCTGGAATATTTTTTTTCTGCTTTTTATTTGTATTTTTTCTAAATTCACACAGAGATCAGAATTTTAGAACTGACAGCAGAACAGAACAGAACAGCCTGATTGGCTTGATGCAAATAAAGATCTGCTTTATGTAATGACAGGCTGGTGGTGTATAACTACTCTCCTTCTTGCTTTGGTTTTCAATGCAGTACTAGCAGTACTAGGGTGTTACAGCACCCAACATCTGGGGAATCTTAAAGGCTGAAATCCAGAAGAATCTCCATCTAATATCTCTCATATTAATAAATGGGCACCATGTTATAATCTAGTATCCAGTCCTCATCCATAGAATACCCCAACATGTCGCCAATGTTTTAGCATATATAGCTTCTGTTCCAATAGCTTAACTAGCTCATTCAGTGTTTCTTCTAGTGGTTATTTGGGGAAAATATTTATATTTCACTATTTTACTCAAAAATAAGTACACATTAATCGCTAAGTGTGCTTTATTAGAAATCTCAAATTTATCCAAAAAAAGTATGTTAGTCAAAAGTGCATTACTCTCTCTCTAGTGTTTTTTGGTGCACTTAAATAAGAGTACTAAACAGTATAAAGATTGTAATTTAGTCTTCTTATACACAGCTGCCCCCTTGTCAGTGTGAACCTTGATACTTCCTTAACAAAACTAAATTTGTCCTTGTGGAAAAAAAGATCAGCCAGAGAACCAAATGTAAAAGCTTGAACAGGATAAGAGATAAATCCCCACTGTATGGTACTGAGGCTTTACATTTCTATAGTCAGTAGGCTTATTCATGATCCGAGGGCATCTACAGAGTTTGCTTCACTTTGAGAAAAAAAGAAAAAAAGGAGTGAAATTTTTCATCCCAGAGGTGCAGCAGCGTTCACAGCAACACCAGCTGTCAGATGATGGCAGTGCTGCTAACACTGTCATGGTTGTATTGTGAAAATCCAAACTGTGAACATGTTGATGATGTAAGTGGCTGAGAGTGACTCATTTATGCCAACTGCCATAGATTGCATAGAAAATAAACTTTCAAAACACAGAAATACATCATTGTCTTGCCATCCTTCTGGGAACTTTGACATTTCGGTTCCTAGAAGCAATGTGGTGTAAACAAAAGCACACACACATCAAATATCCATTCCTCTGCACCCTAAATGATGTGAATCCCATTAAGGCTACTTTAAATTCAATGATTTTATTAATTCTGAAGGCAGAGGAAAAAGGGGAATTCATAGATAAGACTGCTCTCTAGGACTTAATTAACAAGTGCGTATATGCATGAGAGGAAGAGTCACTTTTAAATGATTTTTGTGCACATCTACGTGTGTGTCTGTCCTTTAGTGTGTGCATGTGCTGAAATGAGCACAATCACACACACACAATTCTCTCCATTGCACATGTGTTTTGGCACAATTTGCAGTTAATTATGCAGTCCCAAAGAGCAGGCTTATCATTTTAGTAGCACTTTCTAAATTATCCGTGGCGTTAACTCAGATTACCTTCCAGGCAGGGAGGCTGCAGTACAACACTGATTTATGCTAATATAGTCAAATACTTCCAGGTACTTCTGATGTGAAGAAATAACCTGAAGTATTTTCACTTATGAACGTATATGGTGTAGTAATTAGACCTTTAGTCCCTTATCATTGTGATAGATGATTCTATATTTCTCACACATACACTTTTACAATTTCTTCACATGAAATACTTTTAAAAAGTATTTAAAAGTAGAATTAAATCAATGAGATAATGGCTAAAAGGTGAGCATGCAACATGGTCAGTGACACTTGTACAGTATGTAAGGAAAACTGACGCAACAGACAACAGTAACAAGTTGGTCCTGTACTTTGTACCACTAAAAGATTCCTTGCCTAAACTCACATTCAGAACCAGTAAGACTTTCATCAAGAAACATCTGCTAAGGTTACGTCACCTTAAATACCACTTTGTCTCATTATATAATTCTGAATCACCCGTGAACCATCTGTGTGGTGTTTTGACCTTTCATTGACTACTCATTAACATGCTAGCACGCTGTAGCTGTACCGGCTTTGTTGGAAAGTCCCTCCTCCTTTTTTCAGCTATCGCTGTCCTACTCACTGCTGATCACCTGGATCAGGTGTGTTAAGCCAATCAGAAGCTGTAAGTGCAGGGATGGTTGGAAAACAAGCAGAACTGGGTGCATTGAGGACCAGGGTTCACCTTATTGATTTGAGTGTTCGCAACAAGTATCATGACAGAGCTACAGCAAAGCTCAAACATTAAAACAATATCATTTCTATTTTGTGTTCAGCTTCTGAACCTGTAACATATTTCAGTATAATAATATTATATTATTCATATTATTTCATAATAAAATAATACTCAACAATAACAAATTAGCTTGGCATTTACCTCATAATTTAATGACCAAACTAACTCTGCTCTAATATTTTCTGAATATCTAATGGAAGGAAGGATGGTATTAAATATTTCTCCCACAATGTTATGAGAAATGTTTGGACCTGCAGTGATAAATTTCTTTTTAAAAATGATATGTCTGAGCATCACACTATACAAGCAGACCCCTGCAAATGAGAATGCAAAGATGTCCGTTTGAAGATGCTTGAAAATGCTCCCTAGTGTCTGTACTTACACTGAGACAGGATAAATAATTTAAAACAACTTTTACTCCTGACAAGGACAAAAGAACAAAGACAGACATGCAGGACCAGCACTTGACATAAGTTAAAATGAAAAGCAAGGAGGAGGTTATAGGAGAGAAAGAGACAAGAGGAGACAGTGATGAACACATCAATGACAGAGCTCATTTACAGCACACGTTCACTTGCACCGTGGATGTCTGGATTGTCACTGTCTAGCTACAGTGGCGGTCACACACATAAATATACCCAAGACTGAAGGTCGTGTTTTACCAGACAAATAAACTAACAGATGTAAAGCAAATAAAAAAGGCAGCATGCTCAAATAAGTGTGTGTGTGTGTGTGTGTGTGTGTGAAAAAAATTTATATGATGCTAGTTTCAATTTCAGCTTGACAGATTTGCACATTTCACGGCTGTATTAATGTTTCTAGATTGAATTTGGCCTTTTTGCCTTTATTTCAGTAGACAGCTTCTAGTATATAGGGAGGAAGAGAAAAGCCCCTCTGGCTAAAATCAAATCTAGGACGTTACAGTTATGCAAGTGTGTGTCTTTACTATTCAGCACTGTAAGCCTCATGTTAGGTGCAATAGCAGTCAATGAGACATATCTGAATGTAGAGGATCCTAATGTGCACGGATGAACTGTGGTGTCTTTGTTTCTGTAGCATCTTAAAATTATTCCACTGAATCATTCGGAAAATAAATCTAGGACTGAAAAACCCTCCTCCCCCAGAACAGAACTCCCAACTGTTGCCTTCGGCAATATGGATAACTGAGAGCATGTCATCACTCAGTGACAGAGTAGAGACGTGATGACCTGTTTTAGTTTGTTTTAAAGACAAAATATGATCACTGCATAACTGTGGAAGATTCATCTGTGAATGAAATAATCTAGGTAAGAGGATGCCAAATGTTGCACTGCAGCAAGTGGCAAGTTGTATAATTGTAGCTTCTCATTTATAATCAAGGTTATTTGTGAAACGATCCTCATCACCAAATAATGTCAGTTTATACCGTTTAGTGCTGCACTACTTGAATATTATTTTTGTAATTTCACCTTCTGGAAAATACATCACTACACTATTAACACCTCTCTCAAACATTATAGGCTGACTGCCAGGAAATTAAGATCACAGCTTGTTTTGTTATGCCCTTTACACTGACTGAGCAAAAAATGAATATCTGTTCTGTAAGGTTCTGCTGTCAACGCTGGGTCTATTTCTGACACATTGTGGAACGTCCAACTTTTTACTGTTGCCACTGCTATTGCACCTAAGGTTTCTTATGCCACATTCATGCTTTTAACTAGTCATCATGAATTAAATCAAATTTTGTGACTATAATAGTAATTCTGAAAAAATCCAGGCATGGGACACTAAATGAGTGAATAAAGTGAAGGTTGGAAGCAACATAACCAGTATAAGAAACTGTTGGCCATAAATTTAGCTTCTTAAACATTCATACACTGCAGTGTTTGTGCAGGTGTGCACACATACATTCAAGCTGACAGTGATGTACTGTATTTAGCTCCCAGTTGGCTTCATTATTAGGTTTCCTGAAGCATCTGAAGGCAATTTTTACATAGATGTGGATTCTTAAGTGTGTGTTTGTATTGACTGTACCATGTATGCATTCAACTCTTTCTTGTACGATACATGGCATCAAAATAATAAACTAGACATCCAGCAAAGAGTAAAAATCTGTCAACTTAGTGAAACTCTAATGTCAAATGTAGATGAGATCTAACATATTATAATAGAAGAAATGCCAGTTAGCAGCAGGTGGCGAGCAGCCTGAAAAGGACTGGAAGATTTATGTAGATGATTTATGTAGAACAGAAATGCTGCTTTGGATATAATACAGTGGTGACCCATCTGTCATCCTACAGCATCAGCACCACAGGGATCCACAAGGACACGTCAAAATAATGTGGTCACTAACAAACAGTTACACATTTAAATGCACTTGACAGCTTTTATTCTTGTTTGAGAGAATCTCCTCATGTAGTCATAAATTGTGCAAATGAATAAATGAGTTAAGACTGGAACAGGATCTGGAACAGGAGGTGATGTGGGGTTAAATAGCTGGTTTGTAAAGAAGTGGGACTTTTTGCTCACACTAATATGCCACAATACAGTTGGTACAGTAACGGCATGAATGCCACGTCTGCTGTGTGTGGACTTGACAATATGTGAATATACAGTATATATATATATATATATAATAGCACTGTTATCTTTATTCATGATTAGAGAAAGAATGTGCAGAACTAGCTGAATCCAGTAAACCTACATTGTAATGTAGCTGGTGGATTGAAAGTTTTAACACAGCAGTGCCAAGTAATGTCATTTCTGTTAATTATGAATTAGTTTGGTAAAACTAAAATAGGATGCTTAGACCTACTGTGGAAAGAAAATCTAGTTAAATGCTAAGACATCCTGTAATACTCATTGTTATTGTTTAGTTCCCTCTAACAAGCTCATTAAATTAATAACCTGTCAATCAACAATTATTTATTGATACTGTAACATTTAACATATTTCTATAAAAATAAAAATAAATTTAGTCTACAAATCATATGACACCAGCTTTACAATGTGAAGGTTATTTAGTTCTGTAACAAAAATCAATATTCATCCAAAGTTACCTATAGTGACCTCAGCTTTTCTGATAATATTTTAATGCAGTTGTCCTGCTTAGACACACACACACACACACACACGCAATTTTAAACTTGTACTCATAGCCTGCAACCTTCTTCTGTAGTTCCTTTCAAAAAGCACACACACAAATCGGGCCCAAACTTCAAACTGTGCATACTCATGAAATGCAAATTAATTCATTCAATTCTGTCAAAGAGTCACACCTCAACATAATTACAAATTCGCACACACAGCTGCACAAATTGTCCCTGAATTGCATTCTTTCACAGCCAATAATATGAGCTGTCAAAAAACAGGCAGACAGGCATGTATGGCTATAACACCCACAGTAGCACAACCAGAATTTATGGTCCAATTCACAGTATCTGGCTCTCATCGATAAGGAGTGCCTGTATGTGCTAGAATAGTAAATATCAGAGGAAATTAGTTGTCCAGCCATGGCAATCTGGCCATCTGTCTCCCACAGCAGAAACAGAGAAATAAATCAAATAATAGCAGAGAGAATAGACTGAGAAGGGACAGGATGTTGACATTAGATTGTGAAATCTGAAATACAAAGCTACCAAGTACTAAGGAAAACTAAAAGGGACAACAAATTACAACATAGTGCATAATTTAAGGCACAGTTTCTGACAGGTGTGCAATGATGATGTTCATGGCAGGAGGCATCAAAGTTGAAAGGAGGACATAAACTTTAAAAATCTTAAAAAATAAAAAATCTGCCTGGGGCCAAATAGTGAGCAGTTGATGATTTACATTTGTTATTGCTCCACAGTGAACAGAGCGGTAATAAAAATGTATTTGGAGCAGTTTTGCTTGTTGTTTGTCCATGAAACTGCTCAGACATTGACAGGAGACAACTGGAGATCTTGGAACTATATCAAAATTCTTCAGGCTACCAGCTTTGGAAAAACCACCTATTGTCCAAATAAACAGTTCAGTTCAGATCCTGATTTTTGTTTTGTTTGTATTCTGTTTATAACAAGTGCAGAACAGAAGGAAGGGATATTCACTTGTTACATCATGTTAGGTACTGATAAACTTTAATTAATTTGTTTGTTTAATTAATTAATTTGTTTGGTGTTCAGTAATGTTCAGTTTAGGTTCCTTTTCAAATTACTTGAGTTCCTTGAGCAAAAACTCCATGCTTCACTTCATAATGAAGTCTTTTCACCTCTCCCAGTATTGTACAGCAGTTACCTCCCCTGAACTGCTATTCTTTCACCCAATGGGGTCTGGAGTTCCCCTGAGGTCTAGTTTAAAACCCAATTTCACTCATACTGCCACAGTGCAAACGAAAAAAACCCTGATAGAATCAGCACTGTGATACATGGTAGACCCGCTCTGAAACAAAAATGCATAGTCTTCTAAATAATCTAGTGGTGTAACTTGACTGTTGGCTTCTTGCACAGAGAATATTCCTTTAACTCTTTGCTTTGGGATGGGTTTTTCTTCTCACTGTGTTAAATGTCCCAAGAGCTCATCTGGAAACACAGTTTGTTAGCCCTGCAGCAGTTATACAGGTGAAACTGGCTCCCTTGAGATACAAAATGGAGTCAACACCCCATTTTGTTAGAAAACACGATCCAGTGGCTCAGAAGCTACAACCTTTCTTCTTTTAGCCTCAAATTCACTGTCTTTAAAAGCAGTATCTCTGCAGCTCTTTCATGCAGCTGTTATCAGTAAAGATGAAAGCACTTCACCAGAATGGGGCATTTTATGCTTGCAACAAACTGTGTGAATCAGCTAGTGGAATGTAAGTTTTAGAGTTACATTTATACATTTTGAAGGAAAAACAACAACAAAACAGAGAGCTGGTCTGCGATCCAAAAAGACAGAAAATTTGAAAAATTAGGAAAATTAGGCCGATAAAACCTGCAGTTGATCTGAAGAACGAGCCGAGCAGCAGCATAACTTCTCAGTCAACAAACAGCTCCACTGGAAAAGAGCAGCTATATAATATTAAGAATTGCAAAGTCATAAATACTAAAATTAATAAGCTCTATGATAAGTGAATGCTATGTATTTTCATCTCTTGAATTAAAAGGACAAAAAATACTTTCTGTATTCTGAAAACTTTCTTTAAACACAAACAATTCAGTTTCTTTTGAAAGTATTGAAATTGTCTTTAAACACAAAGTGCAAATACAAATGAATAACAAGACTTTTAAAACATATAATGTCCTGACAATGACAAAAAGTTATATTCACAAAAAAAATCTGGGTAAAAGTAATAGTATTTGTGTGAAGGTTTACTGCTCAAGCCTAACTCAGCTCTCACTGGGTGAGAGGTGGGCTGTACCACACATAAATCACCACTCTAACATAGTGCCACAAATAGAGTACACAAATAGAGACACACAACTATTCTTAATCCAAGGCTACATTCACACTGCAGGTCTTAATGCTCTAAACGATTTTTTTGCTGAGATCAGATTTTTGTCTGTTTGCAGTATTTTTTAACTGTACCATATATCTGACTCCAATGTGAACTGGCCCTGAAATGACCTGCATGCGCAGAACAAAAACACAACATCACACGCAGCATGTTGCGTATACAGAAATAACATGGATGCAGATGAAGTAAGTCTTTATGATTAGATTTTTAAGCTGCTTATCAGTAAATGATCATGAGAAGAAGGTTGCAGAAAAAAAGCAACATTTTAACAATGAACTTTTGGGACTGAGAGCATCTTCACAGTAGCAGATTTCATCCAAAATTTCAGGATGTCAACTATACCTTTCATTACCTCTGACAGCGCCTCTACACACGACACTCTAGACAAGACACTTATCTCAGTCAAAAAAGTCATATGAAATGCAACCTGACGATTCAAACTGAGGTCACATTGAAAAATATCAGATACGTATCCAATTTAGACATATGAAAGTGGCCTAGGTCGGATTTGAAATAATCTGATTTCATTTCACTTGTGCCATTCAGACTACCACAAAAAAACGGATATGGCCAAAAAAAAAAAATCTGATTTGGGCCACTTTTTCCTGCAGTAGCCTGCAACGTAGCCTAAGCTACGCTAATAGAGAATTTCGAGTCGCCAGGTATCCTAATCTGATTGTGCAAGAAAACTGTACCCAGACAGGTATGCAAACTCAGCAAGGTTGAACCTAGGACCTTTTTACTTTGATGCGAGATTGCTAACAGGATGCAATACTGAACCTAATGCGTTGCAAATCAAAGGTTGAGTCCAACAGCATCTGAAATATTGTTCCATGTTCCATGGATGCTGGGCTTAAAATGTGCAGGACTGACAATCTGCAGACCGGAGATCAAGTCCTGCGTGAGGTTAGGTTTTAGGCATGAAAAATACTTAGCAACACATAATGTTGTTAATTAATTTTTTGCAGATGTGTGTGAAGTGATCTGTTACTCTGTGGGCAAATACCCAGCCCACATTTTTTTTCTTGACCATAACCCAGTGCTGTGTGTGCCTGAACCTAATCATAAAACATGTTCATAAATTTGAAGTCATAGATCTGCATGTTGGACTGTAAAATTGCATATTTTAGCAGAAGAGAAAAAGGGATGTTGTATTTTGGCGGACAAAAATACGTTGCCTGTGCACATTTAATTGATATGTTAAATACTAACATATTTGCGACTGGTCATTTACGTTAATTGTAAACATGTGATCATTATGTTGACAGAAAACGTAATCCAGTTACAATTCTGTGTGTGTGTGTGTGTGTGTGTTATTCCCTCTCATGTGATATTGCTTAATTAAGATTTTTAGAGATATATTATTTCCTATTCTTATGAGAAAGAGGCCAAAGAGGGAGCTGGAGCTACATAGTGGTTGCATTTATTTATGAAAAGGCATCAGAGGAAGCATGTGGGTACTACTTTTAGCTGGAGGAGGCCATTATAAGGTTAGAGCTCAACTCTGATATGACCCACTCCGCCAATTTCAGAGGTGACCCATAACTTTAGTTTTATGACCTTCCCATGACAATGAATTCCCAGACCTGCAGAGGCACTTGGGACCCTATTTTTGGCTATAGGACACCAATAGGAGGTCGGACTGCAATGAGACCCAGCCTAATATGCTCACAATGAAATTTTGTATATGTGTGCCAAACAAATACAATTAGACAAACACAAGAGGATATCTGTAAATTACCTCATAATGTAACATTATTTACAAATTAATTCATTTTGGGCTTTAATAGGGCTGCACATTGTACGGTAAATATTTCTTTAATTATAGTACTTTTTGTTTTGTTTATTGTCAGCATTAATTTAAGGTTTTTGGACCTAAAAGGATTTAGAAAAGCTGACAATTAACAATTAAATTGTTAGTTATAATACTTGGTTGCAAATCCTTTGCCGTCAATGACAGCCTGAAGTTAAAGTTTATTTTGTGTTGTGTTGTGTTTTTCTATCCTCCTAAAGGTCAAACATGGAAAAAACAAGTAACAGATAAAGAGAAAGGATGAATGAGAAAAGTTGACTTGAAAATGATGAAAACAAGCACGAGAAGCGAAAAAAAGGTAGAGAAGGCAAGAGAGAGGCATAGAGAGTCAAATTAAGGGGATTAGACAGCTCATTTCCCCTTAATTCCCTTATCACCTCCTCCCACAGTGGATTGGGTTTCCACAGCAATGTTTACATGACCCCATATGCTGCTGGCCCACATTATGCTAAATCCCCTGTTTATTTGGCATAATCCCTCCCAGACAAACACTGTAGTCCACTACCTGAAAGTCTGGGTTCGCAGCCTGACAGGTTGTAGGCCATTTAATGAAGGAGAGGACGACCATGTTTTCTTTGAAATGAAAGCAGGAAAAACACTTGGTGTGGTGGTATAAAAAAATATTTCAGCTGCATTTTTCAGTCCATCTATATGTGGGGACATATCTCAAGACTAGCTAACACTTTCAACACATTTAAAGATTGTGTCCAGCAAAGATCACTCATTGTAGTCTTTACCCTTTTTTACACTGTCTATTCAAGGCCGCCTTGCTGTTTTGTATGAAAGTTACCAAACTTATACCCAAACTAGCACCAGCTGCTCCGCTCAACTCACAGTCACCACACAGCACTTAGCACTGGGCAGCAGCACTAGCATTCATCAGTTAGAAATGCTGACCTCCACATGAACACAAGAACCAGCATGAGACACTCCGCTCACAGCCACCATTGCGTTCAGTATTCCTAATGACGGAACCATACAACAGTAATATACAGTTTTTCATAACCTGCGCCAGTAGACAACCACATTTTTCGGTCAACTTGGTGTTGAAAGGCAAAGAGCACAAATGAGCCATTTTAGTCTTAAAGCTAGAGGAGCTATTGCAAAAAGAAAATTTACAATGAAAATACAAAATACAATTCTCCTCAAATCTGTCCTCAAATTACTTGTATATGACTCGCTGATCATTATTTATTAGTTGAGTTGACGACAGTAAGCTACACATGCAAAAATGATCCATTCAGTTATGACAATTTGTCAGACATAATGTAAAGTTAGGTCCAGAAGTATTTATGATTTTGCCTTTTAGACCCCCCCAAAACAACCAACATGTGATCAAAGTGTAAACTTTTCGTTTCACAAAAATAGAGCATTTACAATTTAGGCATTGCAGCCATTTTAAACAAAGTACCTCAATTTTCTGGGGCTTAAGATTATTTAGGGATTTGACTGCATCTCCAGGAACAAAAGTCAGCATGTGGTTATGCCCATGGATTCCAGATTCAGGGAGTCATTGACTGCAAAAGATCTTCATCCAAATATTAAAAATTATGTTATATACAATTGTGTCACTTTGCCCAAATACTTACTACTTACTTACTACTACTACTTACTACTGTACTCTGCATAAAATGGCTGTAAATTCTGAAACAGTAAATGTCATTTTTTTAAAACCTGTAAAATAAAATATGTCTGATGCATCATAAATTGGCTTAAGACCTGCCAAATGAGAGTGAGTTTACAATCAAGTTTTGAAGCATAAATGTACTATAAATTGCTCAAACGAGGGAACACTCAGTTTTCTCATTTTTTGATTACGTTACATTGTTATAGCCTGTACTGCACAAATGTTTGTATTTTGGTTTGTTTTATTAGAATATATAGTTTTTTATGTTTTGTTATGTTTCTTTTTTGATGGGATTTTTTTGTTGTGATTTTGCATTTACATAAAGATGGATGTTGTGATACAGTAACATGACTATCATGGTGAAGAAGGATCTTTACATTTTGACCAGTATGGCTTAAACAATAAGAAAACAACTTTTCATTTTGTTGGCACTTGCCTATTTAAATGAGACAAAACTAGATTTTTAAAATTAAATGTTTTTGGAGACGTACTACCTTTTGCAAACATGCAATAAAGTTTTGAATTAATGGTTTTGACAGTTCTAATTGTTTTGACAAATTATTTTCTCATTAGAGAAACACAAATTTAAAATCTTCCATCTAGAAGGCCTATGTAGCCTATACTGTAGAGAGTTTTTTTTAATGTTCTGCTTTACTAGACAACCGCAGTTTTATTTTATTTATTTAGTTTTTATTATGGCATGTGGGTCTTCTTTTTGTTTGTTTTGATTTTGCTTTTGATGTAATTTAGTGGCAATCATAATTTAAAGTGTGATTAGTTTATAGAAAGTCAAGAAGAGAAAAACTATAAATAAAGTTAATTTGTCACTGAACAGAACCTTTGGGATCCACATGGTCTGTAGAGGTATATTCCCTGAGGGCTCCAGGACCCATGTGGCCAGAGTAAGTAGGCTAGACGATGAAGGTGTTGAATGCCACTGACTGGCCTCAGTGACCTAAATCTAAATGAGCACCTATGGGACATTATGTACCAGTTCATCCAGCAGCACCAAGTACCACCACAGACTGTCTCAGGACAGGGATCTGTCCCAGGACAACATCTGCCAACCCATCAGCAGCATGACCAAGCCTTGTTGTTAGTGCATGCAGGTACATGGGGAACATATACACTTCTGAGTCACATTATGGGTTTCTGTGATGAAATTCACACAACTTGGCTTGCCACCAAACCTGTCATGCTCAATGATATTACAAGCAGCACAACCACAGCATCTCCAGACTCTTGAACACTTACCTGTGAAGGTAACCAGTGCTAGTGGCAGACCTCCAATTTTGGTGTTCCGTGGCGAATGCCAGTCAAGAGTGGTCAGAAACATAAACACCAGTAGGTCATTTTGTGGGCTCTCGCTTCTTTCTTGAACAAGATACTATCCAGCTCTCCTGGTGTCTCCTAATATCTCCTCCATGATCTTGAGACTCTTGTATTAAACAAACTAAATAGTCTTATTAAATACACAATGGCATGTCATTTCTGTCTCTACGTGGTGGCACAATTAACTCAGGACTTCCGGCTTCAACTGGGACACATGACATGTCGGGTGGCTCCGAAGTGGTCTGGGGAGGCGCAATCGGACGGCCACCGGGTTGACCACCTTGGAGACTAGAACGGGACCAATAAACCAGGGAGCCAGCTTTTTACAGTCCACTTGCAGAGGGATGTCAGCTGACCGACCCGGTAGGCTCAGAGCTTGCAAAATTTCAAAGTCCCTGGTAGCCCTTCGGACAGGCATTCTTCAGTTTTTGGTAGCCCAAAATAAATTTAAGTAGTTTAATGTATAATATAATGTATATAAGTTTACTTTTTGCAACATAGTATGCTGTTCTGAATGGCTTTTTCAGGATTTCTTGATGTGCCTTGGTTTATATTTTGTATGTTTTTTGCAATTGGAGTTTGCTCTGGGAAAAGATGGCGCAGACTGAGCACCAATGCATTTCTTGTGATGCAGAGATTTCTCATGGGTTCTGATGGGGTCTTTCCTAAAATTACTGGTCCCAGTAACGAAGGTGCTTGTCAAGTCAGAAATTGAGGGAAACTCACGACAAACCTGGCAGAACATTATGTTATTTAGCTTGTCATATTCCAGCCAGATGAATTCTTTTGTCCAGGAACCCAAAAAGCTGCGCTTTCTTTTTGCCTAATAATCTCAACTGCGCAATCAATCTCTATCACGTGCTTGCTGCTGGGGATTTCACTTGACACGTGAAGATAGTAAGCTAATAACTGATAGGACTATGTCAGAGGAATTGGTGCGCAACTAATCCATCACTGACTAATCAGTACTGCCGCTCACTATACACAATTTGCGAGATCGCAAAGTAAAAGTAAAAAAACAAGCGCAAATTCAAACGTGATGTCAATACTTCACATATTGACAGTGGTTCCCCAATGCCCGAAAATTAAGAATGCAAAAGCTTTAATATATATTTTTCCTCCCTATATGATAGCCCAACGGGCAGGGCTGAGATTGATTTTGGTAGCCCGACGGGAAGACACAATAGCCCTGGGACGTCGGGCTAGCGATTTAGAGAGCCCTGAGGCTAGAGTGGCCCGCTGGCACTGGTTGGCTGTGGCCTCATAGATGCGCACAGTGCGCAGTAGGGAAGCACGGGCTCTTTGCCACGCCAGGTGACAATGGCGGCTGGTACCCATATACCACCTGGAACGGTGTCAAACCCGTGGCAAAGGAAGGCAAGGAGTGGTGCGCATACTCCACCCAGACCACGTGCGGCGAAAAGATGCTGGGTCCCAAAAACACAGAAGTCGGACGCTGGTCTCCAACTCCTGATTGAAGCGCTCTTGGAGGATGAGCTGACAGTGATCCCCAACAGGCGGTGAAATTCAGTCCAAAAACGGGCCATGAAATGCAGACATCTGTTAGAACAGAAACTATATCCCAGGGGAGGCCATGAATACGAAAAACATGTTGGATTAGCAGGTTCGCTGTCTCCTTGGCAGAGGGGAGTTTGGGTAGCAGGATGAAATGCGCCAGCTTCGAAAAAGGATCAACAATAGTCAGGATGGTGGTTTGTCCTCTGTCCAAGTCCAAGGAGATGTGGGACCATGGTCAGCGAGGTACAGAGAAGGGACGCAGGTAGCCCGCGGGAGCTTGATGTGATGGTTTGGCATAAGCACAGATCGTACATGCGGCAACAAAGGACTTGACATCCTGTGTTAAAGAGGGCCACCAGAAGCACTGCTGGACCACAAAGGGGGTGAGGGCTTTAGAACGTAGGTGGTCAGGAACATACAATTTGGCGGGTGGACAGGCTGAAGGTGATAGGGCACGGGCTTGAAGGATCTCCTCCTTGATCGCAAGATGAGTGACTCCAAGACGGACAGTAGACGGGAGGATGTAATTAGGGAGGTCTTCCTGGTCAGGTGAAGCGAACTGACGAGACAGGGCATCTGCTTTGTGGTTCTGGGGCCCCGGGAAATATGAAAGGGAGAAGTTATACCGGTTGAAAAAGAGACCCCACAGAGCCTGTCAGGCGTTGAGACGTTTGGCCAACTTGAGGTACTCGAGGTTTCTATGGTCAGTCCACACCAGAAAGGGTTGTCCTGCTCCCTCAAGCCAGTGGTGCCACTCCTCCAGGGCCAGTTTCACTGCCAGTAGCTCCCGTTCACCAATGCAATAATGTCGCTCAGCTGGAGAGAGGCGACGGGAGAAAAAGGCACAGGGGTGTATCCTGCTGTCGCTTTTGGCCCGCTGGGACAGCACCGCACCCACACCCTGATCCGAGGCATCCACTTCCACAATGAATTGTCTGTTTGGGTCTGGCATGGTGACGATGGCAGCTGAAGTGAAACGCTCCTTCAGGTGATTGAAAGCTCTTTCTGCCTCGGGGGTCCAGGAGAACCAGGTCTTTGTGGAGGTGAGAGCGTGTAGCAGGCTGGCGATGGCGCTGTAGTTCTGAATTAACCTCCTATAGAAGTTGGCGAAACCCAGGAAGCTTTGCAGCGCCTTACAGGTCTTTGGTGTGGGCCAGTTCCTGATGGCAGAAACCTTCTCTGAATCCATCTGGATGACCTTTGGAAACGAAAAAACCCAGAAAGGAAACAGATTGTGCATGGAACTCACATTTTTTGGCTTTTACATAGAGCTGGTTCTGCAGGAGTCTCTGCAGAACTGCCTGCACATGTTTCACATGTTTGGTTTCAGACTTGGAGAAGATGAGTATGTCGTCAAGGTATACAAAGACAAACAAATTCAGCATATCTCCTGAAACATCATTAACCAAATTTTGAAACACAGTGGGAGCATTAGTGAGGCCAAATTGTATTACCAGATATTTGAAGTGTCCAACTGGGGTGTTGAAGGCTGTCTTCCACTTGTCTCCCCCTCTGATGCGAACCAGGTGATAGGCATTGCAGAGGTCGAGTTTAGTAAACATGGCCAAATCCTGTAACAACTTAAAGGCAGAGGAAATGAGGGGAAGTGGGTAGCAGTTCTTTATGGTGATCTGGTACAGGCCCTGGAAATCAATGCATGGTCAAAGGCCCCCATTCTTCTTCCCCACGAAGAAGAAACCTGCCCCTGCTGGAGATGACGATGGTCTGATGAGTCTGGCTGCTAAGGACTTGTTGATGTATTTCTGCATGGTCATGCGTTTAGGTGCAGACAGGGAATGCAGTTGACCTCGAGGTGGAGAAGTGCCCGGAAGTAGCTCAATAGCACAGTCATAAGGCCTATGCGGTGGTAGAGAGGTGGCCTTAACTTTGTTGAAAACTTCTTTTAAGTCAAGATAGACCTTGGGAACTGCCAACAGATCCGGGAACTCCTCCACCCTGGCATCCCTGTCCTGATCAGGTAGTGTGGGAGTGGCTCAGAGACAACTGTTAAGACACGAGGACCCCCATCCCAGGATCCTCCCTGTGGACCAGTCAATTTGTGGTCTATGCTTGATTAACCGGGGTCTCCTAAAACCAGAGGCAGACGTGTTTTTAAATTCTCTTTGTTATCTGCGTCTGCACTCGCTTTGCACTTTCAAACATCAGATATGACCGACACACACTTTTGGAGTTACGTTCTTTGGTGAGTTTGGACTTTAAGCCAACCTTTGTTGACTCTGCGACAGACAGTCTCCCCTGGGTCTTTTGATTACTCGGATGCCGCAAGCGGAAAAGAGAGGACAACGTGCCGGAGTACTGTGTAGAGCTCGTCAGAAGCTTCAATCTACGGCTGGATATTTGACTTCTTGACCAACAGGCCACAGGCGATGAAAATCGGCTCTCGCAGCTCTTCCACGCTGATCCTCAACAGCGGGACACTGTGGGGCTGTGTCATCAGCCCCCTTCTGTACTCTCTGTTTACCCATGACTGCACAGCCATGCACACCCCAAATCCATCATTAAGTTTGCTAACGACACAACCATCCCGGGCCTTATTACTGACGAGATGAAACTGCCTACAAGGATGAGGTGAGAACTCTGACCAGTTGGTGTCAGGACAACAACCTCTCCCTTAATGTCAACAAAACCAAGGAGATAATAGTGGTTTTCAGGAGACAGCAAAGAGTCAGACACACTCCTTCAGTTCCTCGGCCTCCACATCACAGAGGACTTGTCCTGGTTATTACACACAGACACCATGGTCAGGAAAGCTCGCCAGCGGTTGTACTTCTTGAGAAGACTGAGGAAGTTTGGCATGAACACCAGCATTCTCACCAACTTCTACAGGTGCACTGCTGACTGGCTGTATTACAGTGTGGTATGGGAACTGCTCCGGAAAACACTACAGAGAATGGTGCAGACAGCACAGAACATCATCAGAAGCAGTCTCCCCTCTATCAAGGACATCTATCACAGACAGTGCCTGCACAAGGCAAGCAGCATTATTAGGGACCACAGCCATCCAGCACATAGACTATTTCGCCTGCTACCATCCGGCAGACGTTACAGGAGCCTGACTGAACGCACTAAAAGACTGAAAGACAGTTTCTACCACCAGGCTGTCAGGCTCCTTAACTCAACATAATTCATTCATCATATGTTATGCTTTATCTGTGCAATATGCTAATCATGACCTGTGCAATATTACTAGGTATATTCACCTCCACACTTGCACACACACTTTATATATTACCCTGCACATGCAAATAGCATACATACATATGTAAACATATATATATATATATATATATTTTATTTATTTATTTTTTTTAATTCTATTTTTTTACGGGTGAGTTGGCTGGTTCCTTTTTGTCTATAAGTATTTCATTGCATTGTTGACGGAGTGTTAACCTGCACATGACAAATAAACCGATCTGAATCTGAATCAAACCATAGGTAATTTAATTTGCATCAATACGAAGATCAAAGTTTAATTATTAAATTATCTGTCACGATTTAATTTTGAATTCCGAGTTAATTCCAATGCATTACTTCCATGCTCACTATCTTTCACTCATTGATCTTATTGACATAAGGAATGAATGTCTGTTGTTCTTCCTCCCCTTTCAATCAAGATGTTATCTCTTTGCTAATTCTGCCTTTGATCTCCACGGTCTGCAGTGTGAGAGATGGTTAACTCATGAGATCTAACATTAGCTGCTAATTATGCTGCACCTGCGTAGAATTCTGAACAGAAAACAGAAATGATGACCACAGTTTCAGACTTTTTCTACTGTGTAATGACATGCAGTTCCAAGGCAATTTCATCATTTCATCACATACCATATATTCAAACCATAAACCAAGTGGTAAGGTCATAGAGCTATATAGTCTGGATTTGTTCCAGGCAAAATGGATGCATCAGCATAAGAGATATAAAGAGATAAAAGTTAATACACACAGATTTAAATGATACAGTCAGAAGAGGTGCATCATTTTCATGCCAAGTATGGCCAAACATCAGCATAATCTCACAAAATCTGATCTTTAGAATCATGTAAGCAGCCTGTGTAGCAGCTAAACAACGGCCCTGGAGAGGCAGAGCTTTATTTGACCATTTACTGTGGATAGAGTTGCTGCATGACTGACAATTCACTAGGAAAGTCAGCATACTAAGGCAGCCAAATGGAAAGCTCTGTTCCCACAATGCTCTGAACAATACAGCTATGCCTTTGGAGCAGGACAATTCAAATTTATAACATGATGAAATATGAAAATTGCCTTTTGTGTAGCAACAGGAAAAGAACTGCAGCAGACTTCCATTGCTGCCCTACCCATTTATACCCTCTGCCAGGCGAAAGCTTTTCTGACAAGGCTTTGATTAAGTGAAGAGGAGAACATATCACATGGAATCAAGAACATGATTGAATATCTAATTATTAAGGGAAACTGCAAGTTTCAGTCTTTAAATCTGTACTTAAAGAGGAATGCAGGAAACAGAAAGCAGCAGGGGGGTCGCCATGTTGACTTCTGAGGCCAGCATGAGTCCACCCCCTCCTGTTGTTCCTTACTGATCCATTGCTTTCAGTTCCTTGTGTTTGATTGACTTTTATAAGCTCTGGCATAGTGAAGAAGGGTCAACATTCATGTTGTTTGATGTTGTTGAAACCCTCTAACAGAAATAGTAATCTAGCACAGTAACACCTTTGACCTAATCTTTGCTCAGATATTGTAATAAATGTGGAGGACAGGCACGGACACTTACTTTGGTTAATTGAATGAAGACCACACCTGCACTTTAAGGGACATTAAAACAGCAATATAAATGTTTTATCACATTAAGATAATGTAAATGGACAGAGCATGCACTACATTGTGATATAATAAAATGAAAATTTAATGAACTGGTGGGTAAATGAGGTCATGTACACAGTACAGTAGTCTGTTCTGTCTGTGATGCTGGATGGTTCAATCGATACTTTTTCAGGGGGATTTTTTTCCTTAATATTAGACATATTCACTGTGATTTTGTGCAACATGAATGTCGCCAGGGCCAAGCTACTTTGGGTCAATCAAGTGCAAGGAAGCCACAGCAATAACAACAATAAACCAGGGAAGCTGTAAGAGATGGAAAACATACAGCAAATGCACAACAGTAGACATGGCTGTCACTTTTTTTTATTAAAGTGGCTGCTCTGACCATCTGCTTTTTCAGCGCCTGTGGTGGCTGCATGTTTGATGGGTACCTCATCTCCAGGCAAGATACTGTTTCAAAGTAGACAGCTCATCAAGATGAGTGACAACTGTTGGGGCCATGCTACATGACCATCTGAAAGGGAGCTACAAAAAGGGAAAGCGAAAGTGAAATTGACCTCTGCTGGTGACTGAAGAATTGAATGACAATTAACGTGAAGATCTGTAGATTGGAGCTAACAAAAATCACTCTCCATTTTACTATGAAGTCAAGTACTGTGTCTAATTAGAGAGGCGATCCAGTAATGCATGGTGGAAACAAGCTCATGCAATATTCTGTTAGTATTACTATACTTTTGGCTTGTGAACAAGGGAATGTTTGGGATTTGTCCCACCAGTTTTAAAAAGTGAGTTTTGAAAGTGATAACTGGTGAAGTAACCACTCAAATGTGGCACTGATCAAAAGCTCTATCAAACCAAGTAAAGATACTGTATTCTGAGTGTTTGTGTAGTAGGGAAGTACAATGTTAGTTATGTCACCTTGAATATCACTGTTACATGCTTTGCCATAAGGTTAAGCAAGACAAATTCAAGTTATTTTTATTTAGCTTAAGGCATGTAGGATATTGACAACATAATATAACATCTTAACACAAAACTGCTAATTAATAATTGATCCTTTCACCAGGAAGAAAAGATGTTCATTTGTAAACCAAGCAAGAAACAACGACACCAAATACTGCTGATTTCCATCTCGTGCAGAGGGGACATTCTTAGTTTCACATGATGTAGTCCTTTCATAAGGTCCTCTAACTGAGATATCCTCAACTGACTGTGGGAAAGCCTTAAAGCTAAAGTGGCTCCATTCCTTCTCTGACTCACTGGAAATAAGGAAATGCATGTCAGACCCATACAGTACAATTCCAGTCCCTCAAGTGCCATCCATCATTGAAGGGCAGAAAACTAGTTGGAGGGAGGTTCAGCGGCTCCCGGTCCCCATCACACAATGATGGAGAGACGACCCCCGGGGTCTTTCTCTGATGCTGGCTTGAGCTGCCTGACCAACTGAGGTTGAAGTGGATCTGGCCCCTAGCCAACATCCCCTCCCCGATGCACTATGCTCTACCTGCTCTACGAATCAAATTTGGGGTGAGACCGGGTAAGACCCGCTGAGAGCAACAGAGCTCTACCTCTACTTTCTATTTTCTGCCTCCACAATTATCCTTAAAGTTTCAACTCAGAATCCCATGGACCCACCCGTGAACACACAGCTAAAAGGAGAATCTCTTGCAGCCACGAGCGACACCAGACTAATTAGGGAATCTTTCTCCATGTGTCTTTATAAACTTGTACTTTCAAACCTACGTTTACATGCATATTACCACCTCCAAACCTGATGCTTCACCATGCTGTTGTCCAAACCCACTGGCGTGGCAGGCAGCACACTATCCAATTTTTGCCTAAGTAAAGAGAGCCATCCACTTTTGTAAGAGTAATACATGAGCACATCTACTGTAAAGCTTAGGGATGCTGGCTTAGGCATACTGGCTCACTCATTTATTTTACAAGCTTAGTGCTAAAAGCATACATTTTCAGTGGCAGCATGGTGTTAAAAGCACTATTTATGGAACCTAATGTGTGCTTACATGCATGTACTTTTCTTTCTTCGCATAATTCAGAACACTCATCTAAGTCTTCATCCATGTTATATACATGTGGATAAGATCTGAGTAGCTCGCGTAGACCTAAATTAAAACGAGGTCTACGAAAGAGGTCTCAAATTGTGTCCCTTCACAATGTTCCAGATGATTTTGGTTTTCTGCTTTTTCAATATGTATGTCTATTATAATTGTGTTTAAACGCTTTAATTATTTAAATAACATTTTCCCATTTTTTGTAACCAGTTTCCAAATAGGTTAAGTTTCATAAAAAGCAAAGCAAAAAAAAAAACAACTAACTAAAAGGCTGCACAAAATACCACAACGCAAAACACTCGCACAATAAGTACTGAATCAGGTTATGACAAAAAACATGCAATTATCAATGATGTTACCAGAGTTTTCTAGACAGCTGGACACAATGATGAAACTACAGAGAAATCACTTTCATGTTTAAAGGACGGTACAGGGAGATTTATTGAGATAATGGGACTTCTATTCTGGTTCCACCTAGATTTCACATGTGGCTGTAATGCCTGTCACACAATAATAAGTCAGCTCACTCTAAAAGACAATAAGCCAGCTCCATACTTTGCTGCAGTTAATGGTCTGAGCCGCAATACCATGTATTTTCTCTCACGCAGCCCTGTTCAAAGGTCTGGCTTGTCTGAAATAATTTGACAAGCACTGTAATGAGTGCGCCCATAGTTTGGGATGAGCGTGTAGGTCGCATTGTTAGTGATCACACAAGCGAAAGCACATTTTCAGATTCAAATTGGCCGAAGAGAAATCGAGACACATTCCAAACTATGGCCAGCTGACAGATCATCAGTTCCATTTTGGAGTCGGCCGCATTGTCCCCTGAAATCATTGCTTTAGTAAACCATTGTCCATGGTGTCAAAGCCTAATCCAGGTTAGAGTGTTTAATTCTGCTCCAGTTAGGCTCTTCTAGTGACCTATTTGTTGTGAAATAAAATTACAAACAACTGGGGTGGGGTGGTGGGGGGTACCAAACAGCTGCAGCTGAGCAGAGCATAATGCGTGTGTTAGGATGAGCTCAGGATTATAGCTGTATTACTCATGACAACTTGCCTCAGGGGACCACTTGTAAGGACTTTTTTCCACAGAAGCCTCCACAAAACTGCCAGTCCCATGACCTGTCCCTTCTCGGGTGGCAGTGGTTCCAGCAGTGGCTGGCATAGGCTACTATGCTGATATAGGCTGGCATGGTCTACTCCACTCAATAGTGCTAACAGGCAGGGACTCTGACAAGGCACAATGACATCTGCTTGGAGAAACCCACACTATAGCATCAGCATGCTATATTGGCACCCAGACAGGGACCTTAGCTGGCACTCATAGGACAAACATGCCCCATTAGGCTGGTGTTCTGTCTTTCAGTCTTCCTCCACTTTTTTCTTTGTTTAAAATGTTATATCAGACAGGTTATTCAGAGGAAACTTGAGATGCTCAAGCAATAATGGTTAAAAATGGTGATTCCCTGTATGATGCTGAAATGGCAAGCATTGAAAACAGAGGAAAATCCCACTGACAGGAGTTCAAAAAGAACAAATACACTATGCTACAGGCATCATCTGAGAGATCTAAGGCAGGGAAATCAGACAGCATTACTAAAGAACCTCATTATCATGCAAATGCCATTTTTTCCATTTTATCTCAACCTTCTCAATAGTCCATATGGCAGTGAGTCCGCGCATGGGAGACATGGGGAGACCTCACGCTGGGCGACCAGCCACATCAAAATTCACCCATCTGTGGTCAGCTGAGTTTGTGTGTGTGTGTGTGTGTGTGTGTGTGTGTGTGTATGTGTGCACACAGGTAAACACTCTTCAATCCACCTGTGTCCTGTTGGTGACACCCCCCACATCACAGCAACAACACCTAACTACTGATCCCAAAAGACTGATTATTGTCTAGGTTGGAAATGATAAGCACTGCTGGTCAAACTTGTGTTCCAAGAATAAAGAAGTGGCCTATCATGGTTGAGAATGACTTGTGGTAAGGAGCAGCAGAAAAAAAAACATCTTTAAATTTTTTATGATATATAATTGATGAAATAAATAAATAAACTAAGTGGGAAAGTTAAAGTATCTCAGGAAACATCTCGACTACTACTTAGTTGAACCATAACTCTAGACTGAGACAAACTACTGCTCCCTGGCTGTACAATAATGCTAAATCATATGTGCATGTGTGTTTTAGAAAAAAGAAACCTGCTATAATTTATAGACAGTATTCTCAGTAGGTATAACCTCAACATTTCCCTTTCAATTTTAGTCAAAGATATGGCAGCAAAAATAAGTGCGCCCTGGATTAAAGAAGCAAATAAAATATTTATTAATCTATCAAAACGTATCAGGTTTCTAATAACATAAAGTGGTTAGTGTATTAATAATACCACATTACACATCCATTTCTATTTTATTTTATTGGATCACAATTAATTTTGAAAGCCTAGTGACCAATTCTGTGTTCTTTGATTTTTGGTTTCAGAGGTGTTGTTTGGGTTGAAGAATTTCTGACTTCAGATGCCTCTTCCCAACAATATTCCTGTAAACAAATCGGTTATAAATAGTGTAAATAACTTTGCTTTCACCACTATTCAAAATCTGTTGAGAAGTGCCTGAGACACTGTGGATGGTGAGATGGACGAGGCTAGTCCTTGATCATCCTCTGATTTCACTGTGGAAGACAAATCATGCAACTTGACAACAACCAGATATACAAGATAAGCAGTTTTCATGCTGTCTGAAGCAATCAATTTAAAGAGAATTACAGAGCTCAGTGATTATGATGAGAGTCTATTAAAGTAAAATAGTGCTGTAATCAAAATGATTTAGAGATTTGGGGTGTGATGCATCACCCACCAATGTGAAGAAATATATGCATTCAGACGCACATGCACACACACACACACACATGTGCACTTGATGAATAAACATTTCTGATGAGATTAACCAACAGTTGAGCAGTGTGCATGTTACATGTGCAAATACTAGAGTGAAAAATACACGTGGGGAAACTGAAATGGAGAGCACTCTAACACAGCCTGAAGACTAGAATTACAAAAAAGCAGGGGGTGAGGGGGAGCAGCTGCTCAGGCATATGAAAAAAAAAGAAACTCCAGAAATTAATTGCCGCAGACCAGGCAGAATACATGTCATATATTTGAAATGTTATAACTGTAGTTTGAATCGACTCTTAATTCCAAAGCCAAGCACCATTCGGGAATATGCTGATGTCTACTTCAGTGAACCAGAGCGACTGTTAAAGTGCACACATACTCTAGGGATGAAACCACACCAGGATGCCCATCGAGCATGAACTCCAAGAGCTGACCTAATACCAGTCTAATATAGTGAAGGAAGTAAACATATGATATCATAATTTCAAGATATAGCTGAAACTAAAACGAACCATAAACTACACAACTCTCCAGTGTAGGCCACACTACCTCAAAATGTGCATCAGTCACTGTCATGGTTCAACTTGTATAACAAAACACATATCCATGTTGATATTTCCAGTGTCCAGTGATGTAAAGGCTGACAGTCTGGGGTTCATATATTGCATTTGATCCAACTTAAATGGAATGACACATCACGCTCACCTCTCCATTTTTGGCTTGTCAGTCATTTCTACTGCAATGAATAAAGCTCTGCACCAGTATAACCTGTCACTCTGTCACTCAAAAGCTTAAAAAAAGCATTTGTGTCACTATTCAGGTGGAGGTGGGGAGGAATTCCTCTGTCTTGTTTGATTTTTCTATCTAATACTTCATTTTATGTGGGCTCTCTGTTATTTCCCTTAAGTGGGAATCACATTTTAATTAGGTCTATCCTCAGTTAGAAGTTCATCTTTGCATCTTCTGGTCCTATGTGCTCATCCTATGGGCTTTGCTTCCTTGTCAGAGACTCTTAGTTCCCTCTCTCTGTCACAATCTAACATCTCCTCCTACCCCCCCTATCTTTTCATTCTTTAACTGCTCCATCCCCACTCACAATCTTGTTCTCCTGCTGCTGGCAACAAAGAGCGCCTTGTCTGACACAGACCTGTGTTGTGCAGATGAGAAAAACACAATAAAAGAAAAAAACAAAATGTATATATTACATATCTTAAGTGCAGAGAGCAAATGCCCAGTCAACTGTTGGTTCTAAGGTTATACACACTTAGCCTGTATATAGGGAGACTAAATTTATTTATTTAATAGGGTGTTAAGCATTCTCTGACCTCCACAGGGCCAAAAGGAACAGCAAATTAGCTGTCTTCTCCCACACACTCACCACCTCCAGCTATCCTTGAAATATGGTGTTACTAACTGACATAAACGAACAAACAAACATTTGCAATAGAGATGAATGAGCTAGCTAATGAGATCCAGCACAGTTGTCTAGTAAATAGGCGATACATCACAATGCAAGATACTATACTAATAATAGAACTCTGTCATCTGCTGTTCTGACATGAGGGTGACACATTTTAGCCTTTGATCCTGCAACATTTTGCAACTGGCAGTGCTTGAGATCGAAGCAGGCTTTATTTTCTCACAACTTAAAAAATGCCAGAACTCTCCCCGCACTTGGGGTTGTACAGTCTCATTGACAAATTTTTCATGCACTCTTTGACAAAGTAGCTGTCAATGTTGATCAACAGCTCTATCACGTCCTTGGTCATACAGTATATTGTGCAGTGCCCTAAAAGCCTTATTATGTATTGTTAAAATCTGCATCCTGCACACTGTTTGAGATATTTTATTGTGAAATAAAATCATAAAATAATACGACAAACTAATGATATACAAATACAAGGTGACAGGTGAGACGTTCTAGATGAGCTGCAAAATATCACCGTGTAAAAGTGTCGAATTCAGAGCGCAGCAATGCAAAATAATATAATAACAGGAAATGCACCATGTGAATTAGTTGTCATAGTGTGTTACAAGACAGGTAATGGATTATGTTTGCTGGCTCACAGCAGAAAAATGTTATTATGCTACACAGTTCACACAATGGAAGGATAGCTTCAGCTACATTTTTTTTCTAATATGGACCTATACTGAGACCAACAGTGTTCAGCCTGTGGACTGATTTCTGTGCCTAGAAATTATGGCTCCTGCACACCTAAGCTGCAGTGTAACTCGGGTCCAACTGGAGGCAAAGAGATGCTTACAGTAAACACAGTGTTGTCTGCACAGATGTCATGGTTCAGATTTATTTAGAGGGCAAATGCTCCATTAGTTGGGCTTTTTAATTAGCGCACTTGTGAGAGAGGGTCATTAAGGATGTCTGACAGAGGACCTGCTGATGAGCAGGATGGAAACACTGCTAACTCTGGACCCAATACCACACACGTATATGCCCACACAAACACCTACACAGGCACAGATCTGCTTATAATCCAATAACATTTCACACAGTCATCGACACAGCAAGAAAATAGCATGGCTGCCACTACATTTCCACTCAAAAGTGGCCACGGAGCACAAACAAATCTCCCACAAATGTCTCCATTGCCAGCAACACCACACTCACAAAGACAGCCTATTAAATCAATTTACATTTAAATACATATTCATAGAGAAATTACAAAATAGAAGGGATTGTCATCATACCATTTTCTGGGTGTTCGTTCTCTCCAATGCTGCCATCTGGAGTGGTTCTCTCATAGTGGTCCTCCGGTAGGGTCAGGGGTCCAATGCGGGGACCAGATGATGACTTGCTGCTTGGAGTTTCAGATTCCTCCAAGCCGCTGTCATAGTAACTGTGCTGAGAGGCGTCCTGCAGGTCCTGTACAGGGTTGGTGGTGGAGAAGGTCACTCGCCGATGGGCATGCTGAAAAACAAAGAGACAGCAAATGCATTTCTTCTTCTTCAAAAATAGTGTGGGTAAAATAACAACTGTACTGTATGGACACAGTTAGTATATCTCAAAAGTCCACCATTTTAGAATGCTGACTGAATTTTGCTAGCCTCATAAAGTTCAATCTTCAAAAGTCAGAAAATAGCATTAAATATTAAACACTCTTAAATATTAAGTAGTCTTTTGAACTATTATAATTCTGAAGATTATATAAGGTGAAAATATATGAACACAGTGAGGTCATGGAGTCCAATAACATGGGAGTGCAAATTACTGCAGCAGGAGCTATTAAATAAAATGAGGCCAAAAATGCATAAACTATTAAAATACCTCTACAAAATAGCTCAACATGGAGCATGTATTTAAATGGTCTGTATAAAACTGTCATTCATGATTCACATCTACTTGTATGCAGTGTATAGTAAAATGAATAAGAGGATTACTGTATGTTCAACAGCTTATCTTAATGGTTATACATGCTATATGTACAATGCTGTGTAACACTCTTAGGCCACCATTAGATCATTTACATTTATTTCAGTTTTTACATTTCTTGGCCGCTATCTTTCCACAAAGACCATTCCTAAAAAAGCTTCTTCAGACTATGGAAGGATGCTCTTGGCGTCCAGAGAAAGCTGCCAGATGCTAAGTCAGATCCTAGCTGGGCTATCACATTTTGACAGGTCAACTCCTGTTTTTGTCCTTGACCTATCTATATTCCTCTATAGAGGTCCCCAAAAATATTTGTCACTGATTTGTCAGGTGATTTTTAAAAATACTGTACATATTTGCTGTATATTCTAGTTGTTTTCTAATAAAGAGACTAAATGTATATATGGTTGTAATAGCACTGCCAAAACAACAAATCTATTGGTGGCCTAAGACTTCAGCATTACTGTAATTTTTACAGCAAGACCGTTGGCATGCTGATAATGTGAATGACATAAGTTGGCTCATCCATCCATTTCTATACTGCTTAGTCCCTGCAGGGGTCACAGGGGTGCTCGGACTGTGGGAGGAAGCTGGAGTGCCCAGAGAGAACCCACGGAAACATGGGGAGAACATGCAAACTCTACACAGAAAAACCCTGGCTGACCCCAGGAACTGAACCCAGGACCTTCTTGCTGTGAGGCAATAGTGCTAACCACTGCACCAATGTGCCGTTGTTGGCTCATCTTATTTAAAAATAATAAAATAACGAGTATAGATAATAATAAAATAACGGGTATAGATCCAGTAAGCTGAATGTGAAGGTGTGCATTTACTGTTATTCATTTTCTATCTTATCAAGAGCTCCAGATGGAAATGGTCTACAATATGTATTGAAAAATAACAATGTGCTACATGCATGCCAGTCATTTCAGCAATTATTATTTAGAATATTTACTTGCATGGAAACAGACTCTGTATACAAAACAGCATACAAAGAGTTTCCTATATACACAGACAATGTCTCTAAAATTGTATGTTTATGATGTGAAAGCAAACATCATAAATAAGTGTTGTAGGGTGCCACAGAGATTGCAAAATATGAAAAATACTATTACTACTGTTTTATCATTATTAGAAAGACAAAAGTTTCATTTTACTAAATCTGCCACTGCCAAATGAATTCTGATGACAATGATTGGTACACTAATCACTAGCCCCAGTGAGCAACTTTCTATCTCCATATTTTAATATTTTGCTTCTACAGCTTTTGATGTTTAACTGAGCAGAAAGCTAGACAATATTTCTGCAATTTAACTAACAACGGAAACCAAACAAGACCTAAATAAGACCAACAAAAAGAACAAAGCCAATGGAAATATAGTTTGTCAGTCACTGTTTTGCCAGCATTAGAATTTGATCTGCATTTGCTATTATATCCTCATGATATTTGGCATAAAGAATGTATGGAAATACTGATGAAATCTTAAATCTGATAGCTTTAAAAAAATGAGCAGGGTGTCATTATAATAAATCATTCACGATCACACCCTATATCAAATTGAATGGCTTGTAAATACAGTTAGGAGACCATTAAATTTCCTTCTCCAAAGATCAGTTTACTAATGGCTACTTACCACCGATCCACAACAGAAAGATGACTCCATACAGGGTGCATGCAATCACACTCTACTACACCCCACCCCACCCCCACGCATGAGCACCTCTCGTAAAAGTCAGGAAAGCACTGATACAGCAGAACACGCCTGCCTATGCTGCACGAGTCAGCCCAGATCAATACCACTGGTCTGTGCTTTCTACCATTTGACTCCTTTCTGGCAAACAAATCCATGCCGGCAATCATTCCAACCATGAGCCTTTTAGAATGTATGCACCAGATATTGAGAAGTGCTTTTATAGCTTAGGTAAGTGCTATCAACACTGTGTTCTTAATATGGTTAGTGGATCATCTCTCCATCATCTTAGCTGAGATTTTCACACTGTGCGGAGGCATTGCTTGGTCTGTCATCTCAACAATTATGTGTGTTCTAAAGTTCATCATATATTTTGCTCCTACATCACTTCATCAATACAAATAAAGCTGCATTGGACTTCTCAGAGTTTTGTAATGACACTTGAGTTACATTTGTATAGTCAAATCAAAAAGAAAGCAAAACAATGGTTTGTAATGAAGCCCCATGCTAAAATGAAACAAAAAAGTGAAAGCAATGGGAGGTTTTGAATAAAATATGACATTTGTTTTCTTTTTATTAAGGATGCTCTTTGATCAGTGCATATACGCACAGTAACATTTAAACAGTAAAAATGTGCTTATAGTTGTGTGTTAAAAATAAGAACATAAAAAAATCAGAACATACAGATTGTTACTCAAGAAGAACTTAAATTACATATTGACTAATCTTAATTAAAGGTGCAGTATGTAACTTTGTTCTAATATTTCTTTTAACAAAAATGTGCTAAAAATGTAGAGAGGACTCATTGAACAGCATCACCAGCAGTGCAGAGACATTTGTTTCTAAACGTTTTTGAAAGAGGCTCACCCCTCTAACCTATGAGAGCATTTCAAGTATTTCTGCTTGATTAGTACGTTTTCCAGCATCTCATTGCTTTTGGAGCATTCTCTGTAATTTCATAACAGTGACAGTGCGAAGCACAGAGCAGAGCTTGGTGGAGTATAAGAGAGCAAAGAGGGAGGGCTGGGCTGGGCAGAGTGCATTGATCTTGAGTCTCATGCTAACGCTATCTTAAGTTGCAAACTGTAGCTTTGACAGCTTTGATAGCTTTGTAGCTTTGTACTATAATACAAAGTGTTAAAATAGACTTTACAGAAAGTCTCAGTACAAAACTTGTCAATCACACCAGACAATAATTAATTATTCTACTATTTTTCCTGTGATATTTAAATAAACTTTAAATAAAAGCTGTTAACTTTGGTAGCTGGAATTACATACCTGAATGAGATATTCTTTAAATATGATTGCAGGTCTCAAACACCCCCTCACTATTTAAATATGAGAGGGCATTTAGTTGTTTAAATATGGATTCTTATTTAAACTTCTCCCCAAGGCATCACTCCAAAAAGTCAGTATGTTTCCTGGGTATGATAACTAGCTAGGGCTGGAGAGATGGGAAATAGATTCTCCTTTTAGTCTGAGCACAAATCCTCTGCCAGACCTTAGGGGCTGCAGGGATGCTGTAAGATGGAAGCGGAAGCTGAGCAAGAGTGGGGAGTTGGTCAGGCATTCGCAGACGCCGATTTGGCTGGAGGGGACAAGCAGAAGGATTAGATTCTTGGAGACTGGAGGCGGGAGAGTGGGATTGTTTAGGCATTGTGGTGGGAGTTAGAAGCTATGGGGCTGAGAATGAAAAAGGGGACATTTATTATGACATCTGAATTCATAACCCCATTTAGACTAAACTAAAATGGCCTTGTTCATAAGTCTAATATTACAATCCCAACAGATGGAAGATACAGCGGGATTCTGTCTTTACAAAGGGACCATGATGTATTGTAACAAAGTAATAAAAAAAATCCATTGTCTACTAGAGCTACTGTGTACCTCATGGACAGGTATAAAATAAAAGGCAATCAATTGCGATGTTAAACAAATGTCGTCATATTCTATTTTATACAATGGCAAACCAGCTATTCTTAAGTTAACAAAACCAGAAAAAATGTGGATAGAACAAATCAATGTCCCAGCTATCCCATTTGCTTAAACATGACATTGCATTGATGCACTGCCTTGACCACAATGCTCTTTCAAAAACAGCATACCGTATGCCTACATATATTGACAACCAGGGCCTTCATTTCCTGTCTACAACCTTGTAGGTACATAATAGTGTGTTAAAAACCTGGGTCTGTACCTGAACTTTGAGTGAAATCAGCTGCTTGCTATGAATCATAAATTTATTCATGTGAATGGTTTGGGCACAATAACCTTTATACAAGTTGTAACTTACAACAAAAATACTGATAATTTTTTCTGGCAAAAGCTATTGACGCTACTGAAGCTTTTATTGACGCTATAACTTCTAGTTTAAGTTGAGTCTTTGTCTTTGTTAATTAATAGAACCTTTGATATCCCTTAAAAACAGCCATGAGAAAAGACACTAAAAAACCCATTTCTGGTTTAACTGATAAGGCATTTAATGGTTTAAAGAAGACAAATGCAAGTGATTATCTATGTTGGTTATATTACAACATTGAGTCTTAAAGACATGTTCTGTCTCAGTTGTTCTAGTCCACTTCATGTTTCTGAGGTTTTGTTTCGTGGTACAGCCTGCAACCCCACCACCTAGCGAAAACAGCAGGCTCAAGCCCTAGTTCTCATTTGAAACGAACAGTGGAGCTGTCACAGACATGCTCGCTGCAGGCACACGCCAGACTGTAGTACAACCTAAGCTTAGGTGTTTGATATAGCTTAGCTATCATTACTATCATCTGTTTATTAAAACAGAAACAACACACACATCCTCTAGAAATAATGTTAGTCATTTGCTTAAAGTTTTTTCCACCTTCCTAATTGTTTTTTGCATATTTGTCACACTGAAATGATTCAGATCATCAAACAAATTTAAGCATCATACAAAGATAACCTGAGTAAACACAAAATGCATTTTTTAATTTATGATTTCATTTATTAAGGGAAAATAGCCATCCAAACCTGCCTGGCCCTATTTGAAAAAGTAAGTGCCCCCTCAACCTAATAACTGGTTGTGTCACTTTTGGCAGCAATAACTGCAATCAAGCATTTGCGATAACTGCCAACGAGTCTTTCACATTGCTGTGGAGAAATTTTGGTCCACTCTTCCTTGTATTGTTTTATTTCAGTCACATTGGAGGGTTTTGCATGAACGGCTTGTTTAAGGTCATGAAACAGCCCATAAATTGAATTTAAGTGCGGACTTTGACTAGGCCACTACAAACTATTATTACTATTTTTTTGAGCCATTCAGAGCTGAACTTGATGGTCTGTTTCATATCATTGTCCTGCTGCATAAGTGGTTCCATCAATAACGGCAAGTCATTCAGGTCCTGAAGCTGCAAAGCAGACCCAGACCATCACACTACCACCAGCGTGTTGGATTATTGATTTATGAAATGCAATGTTAGTTTCTTGCTAGATGTAACTGGACACATACCTTCCAAAAAGTTAAACTTTTGTCTCATCAGTTCACAAAATATTTGGAGAAAAAACAAATCATGTTTTCTGACAAATGTAACATGGGCCTTTGTGTTCTTTGTGGTTAGCAGTGGCTTTCACTTTGGTACTCTCCCACGGATGTCATTTAATTTAATGACCTCCTGGATGAGTTGTCGTTTTCTCCAATGGCTCTCACTGTGGTTTGCTGGAATCCCACAGCCTTCAAAATGTCTTTGGAACCCTATCAAGACTGATACATGTCAATTACTTTATTTCTCATCTGTTTTTTGATATCTTATAGGGAGCTCCACTTGTCACTGTCAGACAGCTTTTATTTAAGTGATTTCTTTATTCAAAAGGTCTGGTAGTCCTGTCCTGGGTGTGGTGGAGTGGGTGAAAATGAACTCAGCTTTACAAAAAATGTGGTTAATCACAGACTAGACATGTTTGGACAGCTGTTTCCATTAATAAATAAAATCATCATTTAAAAACTGCGGGAAGGTGGCAAATACTTTTACTTCACCTTATACCTAAACTTGAAGCTCCAGATGTAGTGTGGAGTTGCGCTGCTATAGATAGATGGATCAATCATGATGGGGAGAAACTCTGCTTATTCTCAGAGAGGAGCAGAAAAGCATGTGTGTGACACACCAGAAAACTAATCGGGGATAACCCAGACTTTGTACTGACAGGCTGGCAGGATATAGTCCAGGCAACCTCTGGACCATCTGACTGACATTTGTGTTCTCACATGCAGCTCACTAAGTTCTATACATGTTCAGGGTTTCAGTGCATAGCTGAAAATGAAAGATGTCATAATCTGTTAACTCTGCCGTAGTTCTGGCTGCAACTGCTGCAAAAAACATAAATCAACCACCTCAGTCATTAATATTATCTTCTGTGATGGAGAAATTCTGCACTACACTAGATATTGCTATAATTTGAAGAGGGAGATTATTCAGCCTCTGACTTGCTGTTTTGTGTCTGTACTGAAAAAATGTGAATGAGGCGTTTCCACAGCAACAGACACAGATTGGTTAACAGTTATATCTAATAATCACTTCCAAATAACAGTGTGGACAGCGTGGCCTAAAGACTGCATTTCAAATAAAAACAATATATTTGTCTGCAGCTTGAATGAAGGGATAAAAAGTTAATCCTGGGGCAAATAGATGTGCCTGAGTAACAAGTATAGCATTTGGGGAGTGGAGCATCTCTACTGCCATTGCTGATTTACACCACTGATTCCTGATGGGACAGCAGACCCCACTGTTGTTGTGCTCTCCCACAGCACTGAGTTCTCTGTCCATTGTGAATGCCCTGGAGCTACCTGACACCACTCTGCCATCAGGTGCCCTGTCATCCAGCCAGCCCTTACTGATTGCCAGTGCACAGGGCTGCAGGTACTTATGCAGATGGAAAAGCTTTTCCATCTTCTCTAACACTTTTAGAGCAGACCTATAACACAGTCACAGGTGACTTAGATTAAGTGTATGAATCTCAACATATATATAAAGATAAAACTGTTTTCTACTTTAGTTTGCTGATATGATTGTCTGCCATTGTCTAGACTTAACGTTTTGAATAGTTTTTAAATAAAAAATCCAAAATTAGTGGTGGCTAATTAGGTAGGATTGTGTTTACGTCACAGTATGAACTATGAAGAACAAATTAATTTGCACATCAGATTGTGAGCAACTACGGTTGTAAAAAAAAAA
>OMLM01007587.1:158933-189581 GCA_900302695.1 Helostoma temminkii
ACATATATATAAAGATAAAACTGTTTTCTACTTTAGTTTGCTGATATGATTGTCTGCCATTGTCTAGACTTAACGTTTTGAGGAATTGCTAAACATAACTAACCACTGCAAGAAAAAAAAAATAATAATAATAATAGTCTGAAATCAACTGAATATACTTTATGAAAAAAACAGAACGCAACATACATTAGTTGTGAAGCAGAACCTCATGTAGTTAGACCTTGTTGATAGACATACAGTATTTATTTACAATGATGTCTGCTGGAGTTGGTCTTTTTCTGAATTATCATTTTGTTGCCAGAAACAAAATAGTTTTTAAATAAAAAATCCAAAATTAGTGGTGGCTAATTAGGTAGGATTGTGTTTACGTCACAGTATGAACTATGAAGAACAAATTAATTTGCACATCAGATTGTGAGCAACTACGGTTGTAAAAAAAAAAAAGAAAAAGAAAAAATCTATTCTAACTGAACAAATTTTACAAATACCACTAAGCTGCACATAGGAGCTTAGGAATTGTACATATTGTACATATGGTTACACTGATACACTCCATGCAGTATAATGTAGAGGATGTGGAATATTACTCAGAATTAACAGAATAACAATGTATGTGTAAAAAGTATAATAAAAAACAGGGTGCCTTAAACATGTCTGGACCAGAGTCACAGTGACAGTGTGAGCTGCTTTAATCAATTAGGTTATCTAATTTCTGGCAATTTCTGCCAATAATAACAATTAGCTCAATTTCTGCACTGCAATAACAGTTAATAGTAATCGTTAATATGCAACTTGTAAAGCCGATTTAAAAATTTGCCATTTATATTTTATTATTGTGTGGAGGAAATGTTTTTCCAATATCTGAAATAATGAAAGTCCACCAGCACTGTTTAAGTAGAAAGTATTTTTTTTCATTCCAGTGGGTAATAATGAATCTGTCACAGTTAGTCTGTTGCCAAATGTTTTTTATCTAAATTTTTTATTACACAGAGGTATTGTTTAAGCTTACTCACTGTCCAGTGAAACATGCTGAATATTCAGAATTTCTGTTGGAGAGGCAAGTTTCGTAACTTTAAAGAAGACACATGAGTGGGATAATAATCAGCTAAGCACAATCACTGCTATGCTGTATATATTATCTTGGCTGCAATTTTCAAGAGGTAAAAAAAAGCTTTTAAGACAGCAGAAGCTTTATTTCCATTTTCTTCTAATAAAAGGAAACTTATAAAAAGAGAGGTTCCATGTAAATAATGTAGCTTATAAGTTTTACACAAGACAGAGGAGAACGCGAGGAATGAAGGGGATTTAAGTTTATGAACATGAGCTGCATTTCATTTAGTTTACATTGCAGTGCCTTTAACCAGTTGTTAAGCTACACAGCTGTAGCAATACTCTATGGGAATGTCCTTAACTTTTAAAGGTACAGAAAACTTATGTGGCCCTGTTTATCAAACCTGAGGTGCGGTATATAGTAAGAGAACTGGTGCTGGTAGCGAGACTTTTCCTATTGAATCACAGTGATATGTCTCTCAGATATTATGAAATGGGTTTTCTGTCCATGTTAAAGGAAACGGCTGATGTCTCAGTGCCACTGTGATATGAAAAATTCAATTTAAAAGGATGAGAGAAAGAGTGGTGCACGGCCTATTTTCATTCCCCCACACTGAGAGATATGAGAATGATGTTCTATTGTGTGGAGGAAATGATGCCAATCGTACTGCAGAGAAATTCCTTCATAATTCAATTCAATTTCTTCTAAATCCCAATGGCAAACTCCTTTGCCAAAGAGAGGAATGACGGAGACAAAAAGGGAGGGCTAGAGACTAAGATGGAAGAAGAGGGACTAAATATTGAGACTGAAACAATGGAGAAATAGAGACAGAGTCACAGAGAGCAGCGGGACTTACTGAAAGGTAAGAGGAGGAGGCAGTGATATAAAGTGGAGACGAAAACATTTTAGTAATGATTAATTGTGATCACTTTGGCATTTTGAGTTTAGCCAACTGATTTTCTCTAATTGCCTTTCTGCAGTATTGGACAAAAACAAATTAAACCTTTTTTTTTTTTTTAGGTCTAACCAGATAAACTATTTATTTTCGTGGAAATTATTGTTAAATCTAGTACACTGGTGTACAGTAAAATAGTACGCATGTTGTCTGTTATCTAAGTGTAGCATTAGTTACAAAATGTGCTTCTTTGATAGCCTGTGAAAGTTCCCCTGAGTGTAGGACCTAGAATTTCTATCTAGTTCTCGCGACTACATCCTGGCTCTGGCATTTTGGGCGGGTATGCAGGAATCAATGAGCTGCTGCCTCTGAAGGCACAAAAAAAATGAGCTGCACCAACAAATATGACAATGAAGAAGTGCACCACTCAGTGTATGCAGCAAGCATAAAACCATAAAGACTGAAGCAGTTGCAAAGGAAATGCATAAGGAACTGTTTTTATTTTCCATTCCAGCATTATGTCCTCTATTCTCATCCCATCTACTCCTCTCTCTTTTCTCTCTCTCTATGTCTCTACACACACACACACCCACACACACAGTTGTTTTTGTAGGTGCAATAGCTCCAAGGCAAGCAGCGTGGAATTGGAGTCTTCAAAGAGTCTTGGATTATCAAAGAGACACAGCTACCAGAAAACTAGGGGACACGCTAGAGAGGGGGAGGGAAGAACATAAGCGAGAGGCGGGGAGGGGGAAACAGTGCAGAGGAGTCAGCATGGGTTTGGGTGGAGGATGAAGTGATCAGACAGGGGAGGGGTGGGAATGAGGGGTAGATAAAGACCAGGAGTCCCTTTGTTCACGTACTGTAAATGGAGAGAAAAATGGCTGGAGTGAATGCATTAGAAAACAATCACATAGACATTAATAGTCTTGATAGGCAAGCCTGAATTCACATTCTTCACTGTCTGTGCGACCGCCCTATTGTGAGGGTTTTTTCCTACATAGAAAATTTCATTTCAATGGAATCACTGGCCCTGAAATACCATAATGTTGTCACAGTAAAAGCAAGTATTACTGCAGCAGGACCCACCATGTGTGAATATAGCTGCCACATCTAATGACAAATCTGAGCGTTCATGCCATTCCATATGACAGGATGTGGGAGTGCTGGTGTGAATGCATCACCCTTCGACAAAAAGCTCTCCGTCAGCCCCTCTGTCCAACAATGAGATATGGATGTCTCTTTTTTTCTATTACAAGAACACTTCTCACTATAAAGCACATTTCAAATGAGGGTATGAAACTGATTCCTGTTGGTTCACTGCTGTCAGCTGCAGGGCATCATCCAGCAGTGATCGTGTCCCAGTGCCACAGCAATCACACACAAACCTCCCACCATCGCTGAACTAAATTAGGCTCATTTAGTGTGTGTAGAGAATAAAACACATCTAATACACAATGTCAAAAATAAACCAAAGTCCAAAAAGTAATCTTCACTCAGCACAACTCCTCTTGTGAAAGATGTGTAGTTGTGCGAACATAAGTGTTCCCCCTGTCTGCACCCATTTGGCAATTTTGGGGCATGCCACGACTTCATTTGTTCTGACACAGGCAGCGGAGAGTTGTGTCTATGCAGCACAAATAGCTTAAATCTTATCAAAAATTACATTTGCGCCTACACAGACGACATCTGCTGATGTTCTGCCATTTTAATGGCGTCAGTTTGAAGGCCCTCACGCATGAACATACACAGTTTGAAGGCATGGTTAGCTGTGTAATAAAGTTATTACACACCTGGCATTTAATGTATTATGACTGTAGTGAAAACTGTCCGGTATTAACACCGTGTTCAGTCACTGTCTAACAATCAAACAATCATTTTGTGTGCACATTAGTAATCAATCAGCAATTACAATTGATTTATCCATTAAAGGAAAAAAAAAAACATTAACTTTGAGTTCCTTGACTTTGTGTGGGTGTGAAGTTAATATACATAGAAAGTCAGGGCTGATTAATATTGGTTAATTGGTATTTTCCTGACATAATGAAAGAAGATGAAGGGATGGTGCCAAGAGAGAGGCTTTGTGATCAGTGGTAAAACTTAATTGGGAAGGGCACAGGATTAAAATTTTGATTGGTTTAGGGTTTAGATTTTGATGCCTTTCTACCAACACTCTCATTGTCTTAAACTGTGGGGACTACATATGCTAATATGAGCTCACAGGGTTAAAAGACATTTTTAGGAATGAACATGATTTGCAGAGTTGGTGGATTGCAGACAAAGCGCTGCAAGACACTCTAGAAGACAATCAGCGACCTGAGTAGAGGAAACAAGAAGTAAGCGACAGGAAGAAAGGAGGACACAATTTAGAGAAACAGAAGAAATACGAGAACTGCAGAAGTTATTCTCTGCCACACACAAAGGAAAAACAAGATGCAAATAATAGAAAATGACAGCTTACCAAGGTTGTTTGTAGAAAAGATGGTGATCTGACGTTAGATAAGATTTTATCAAAGAAAAGAGGTGTTATGAAGATAAATAACTGAGACAGTGAATAATGAAATTCTTGAAAAAAGATTATTATGATGCAAGCTGAGCCTTAATTGTATTATTTTATATTTTATTTTGTTTAGATAAGCTTTACGTAACAGGCTGCTAGAATGGATTATTTATCTACTTTCCAGAGTGAAACCTCCTTACGCTTGTTTTAATGATGCATAACGAATGTTTTATTATATCAGTGTTGGGTTTTAAACACTGCATGGTGGTTCATAAAGCATCCATAACCTATACAGCTTTAAATGTTGCAATTTATTGAAATATATTTGTATTTTATACAGTTTTCAATAATTATCTGATTTATTACTATTTGTAGCAAAATTGAAGTGCCTTATAATAATGTAGTAGTACTGTACCGTAATAGTATTTTGAAAACAACACTATGATATACACTGACTCCGCCACAATATTAACACCAACTGGTTAATGCTGTAGTGGACAAGGGTCAGCATGGGGCAAATTTAATGCTGATAATGATCGACAGTCAGAACACACAGTGCATCAGAGCTTGCAGCTATGTGGCTACATTAGCGCAGGGCAGTCAGAATGCCCATGCTGACCCCTTCCCCACCATAACATTAAAACCATAATGTAATGTTGTGGCTGATCAGTGTATTACTTAAGTGTTTCAATTCCCCAACACCTTAGGTTCTCATTCATTCACTGTCTTGGAAAAATTAGGCCTTACACAACTCAGTTCATCACATATTAAAGTTCTTTAAACTGTGAAATTACCACTGTCTAAGATGCCAAAGTACATCTGCATCCAAAATAATTTGTACCAAATGCAAGAACAGCTGTGCTGATGTGAGAACTGCTGTGATTCAGAGCAACTACTGTAGAGTGAACCTTGTAGTCAGACCAGCAGAGTGCAGGGTAAGCGAGAAGCACGAAAGCATGTGGGAAGTAGACAAGATAATTATATACCATGTACTATTTACTATAGAAGGCTAATCTTTGTTTACTGTACATTGCAGTGAGGACTGCACTATATATAACTTATAACAAGTACCAAGTATTGTTCAACTTTTCTTTACATGTTTTTGAATTAATTCAAAAGTGGTCTAGGCCTGTTACACATGTCATGAGCAGATACTCAGATACATTTAAATTTTTTAATGAGAATTACAGACTTCATTTGACTGAATTTTACTATATACATGCACTATATAAGATACTTATTTAATTCTAAATTAGTATTCTGCTTTATTTCATCACAACAACTTATATATTTCAGCAAAGCTGATTCTTTCCCTATGACACTGCTTCAGGGTCTTTATTCAGGTTTCTGTGCACTATTATTCTCTGCTGTGGCCGACAGTGTAACATCACCAACTGTAGGCTGTAATATTCTTTTTAATATCTCAGTGATTGTCATCCCTTTGACCGCCTTGCATATTAGTCATGGAGAGCTTTGTATTAGAAATTTCATGTAGCCTGAACCATTCTCTTTTCTATTATTGCCACAGTACAGCACTGCTTTGTCATTGCTGTAGGCATGTACACTATATTCTGTTTTCTAATAGCTTCAGGTCCTCTAATGCCACTGCTAACTTCATTTATTATGTTTTCATTGAACTGTTTAACTCTTGTATGACATTTAGCTTTAATTTTAATTGATATTTTTCTTTGATATGACCAAACAGGTGGTATTCATTAGTCTGAGTTTGTGCAGTCAGGAGAGTTTGGCAGATGTGATGTGGAACACTTGCATGAAGAAGTCCCATAGACACAGAAATAGAAAGTTAGAACAAGAACATGAAAATGTTCTTGAGTGAGGTCCATTGCCTCCCACTATAACTGTGGATTCACATCACCGCACATGAAAAAGTGGTGACAGCCAGTTTAATTTGGAAACTTGACTTCAGCTTAAAAACTCACTCGTCTGACCTCAGCAGGATATTTTAGATGGCATACATTTGCACCGCGTGGCTTCCCTTCTTTAGTGAAGCTTCTCTGGTGAAAAGCAGTGATTACTGGTGAAGATACTGCTTGCTTTAAACAGGAGAAGCTGCTTTCGCTTGTTATGACAGAAGCTAGCCATCACCACAGATATATCTAATTTATCTTAATCAAGTCTCTATTACTGTGCTGCAGGTGAAAGGGTTTTGCTCACACCAAACGATCTAATATTGCAAACTTGAATCTTGAGCATCTGTGCTTGAAGCTTAAAGAAAACCCTCAAAAGCAAGCAAAATCTAATTTTGCATAAATGTTTGGAATTGGCCCCAAAGTTTGTCAGATCACATTTCCATGCTTTATGATGTTGCTGAACAGAGATTTTGGCAGCTTTGCAAATTGTGATATCTGGTTGCGTTTGGCCTATGGGTTCAGAGTCCTGTAATGGTCAATTGAAACTTATTTGTTATCTAAATAATGTCTCAAGGGCGTGTTTCCAATTCAGTCTTCACGAACTGTGGTGCTAAACAAAACTGAGTTAAATGCAAGCAGAATTTAACAGATACTTTAACAGAAAGGCATGAAAAGTCAATGGAGCGATTCCCCACAGTGCTGATGGTAAGGAGAAAGAGGTCACAGAAACACACTCTGGAGTCTAGTGATGTACACTACTGAACAGAATATAGTTTTTACATCAAGATAGGACCTTGTCCAACATAGATTATGACTAATATGTGCAGTTAACAATGCATTTGTAGTTGTTTTAGCTTGTAAGCAGTTGCTTCAAGCTCTGTGAAACCAATCAATATTTACTGTTTTTAAGCCCAGTGCAAAAGTTGCACAGTCACCACACATTAATAGCTGTCTGTGGGACACTATACACTCATGTCAGCAAAGAATGATAAGCTCTATTGAACAAGGTTTATGTCAAATACCCACATACTGTATAGGTTCGGATCCATCTTGAGGTGGATACTCGTTAATAATCATCACTTTGTTTCTTTCGTGTCTGCTTTTTTTTCAATTTTTATAACATACTGTAAAAACAAAAAGCATTTCCAAATTGCCTCTCTGAAACACACATAGGGGTTAAAATACCAATAGGGACAGATAGACAGAGAGAAAGATTGGCTGATGAGGGAAGTAAAGGATCAGACATAAGAGAAATTAATCCACAATATCTACTCCCTGCTGGGTACCTTATTGCCTCTCAAACTTCCCATCTTCAGAGTTAATATCTCTATTGCTGCGGCATCTGGCTGAGATGCATGCATAGACTTCCATTTGTTTGAACTGGAACGTAATTGGATTGGGGAGAGGGATGAAAAAGCCTTCAACCATACTTAAAACTTTTTTTTTTTTCAGGACATCCTCTAATGTGTGCATGAGAGCGTGCAATTTTGTTTTTCGGCGTGCGTGTGAATGTACATGCATGCTTTGCTATTAATAGCATCTCTTATGGTCTCGCTTGTCTTGATTTGTTACCCCACATTCAAGATGTGCCAATTCCAAGAGCTGGACCATTTCAGAAGTGTGTCTACATCTCATTCTTGCACCCAAAGTAATCTTTTTGATGCAACTGGATAGGGAGCTCTCACGCTTCTCCATCTTATCAAGGAAGTAAAAAATCATGCTTAATTAGATTCATAGTGACCTTTTTCATCTCTAGCTACAAACGCCCAGTCACTGCCAAAGCAGGATGTGTTCTCAACATTGATCTTTCTGCAGACCCGGGGATTGAGAAGAGCCCGGCACAGTGAAACGAAGCAGAAAACAACATATCAAAAATCATCAGATGAAGAGATTACTCTGTTTGAGAGAGCTGCTCTGTGCGTTGAGGCCTTTAGGAGTTAGTGTATTTTTGTGAGAAGAGCCCTGTAATCCACCTACTGCATCTCAATCATTGCACAAACAAACTCACACTAAAGTATCAAGTCCTGCCCTCTGTCTCGTCTCCCATTTGCCAAACATGCACATGTAAGCCTATAGCATTTCTCATTCCCAGAGCCCCAATCCTACCTAAAAGTGCTTCTACACTGAATTCCCTACTCTCCCGATCCTGCAAGTGCAGTCTGCAACTGAGCAATGATCTTCCTGCAGGGTTCAAACAAAAGATCACTTACAACGTCTAACCAAAAATAAAAAATAAAAACTAAACAAAAACATAAAGATTCTGTGCTGATGAGGCCAGCACATACTGTACTGATCTGACATTTCCAGACAAAGGAAAATGCATGACTGTTCACAAATCTGCGACATGCACACACCCATGTATTTGCAGCACATACTGTGAAAGATATGACTAGGCTCCTTTTTAGACATCTAAGCAAAATAGCTTGGATAAATATGAAGATAATTCTCATGTTAAAATCTTGAAAATATGAGCATTTGTGCTTGTCACAGAGTCTCTGCAGTTTTGGTAACACTGCAGGGAAACACAAAGGGGACATGGTTGATATAGATATGGTTTGATATTGATGACAGATTTGATTAATCTACTGATGAAATTTTGGTAGAGTGCTCCACAACATGCTTTAGACAGAGCCCCAAAGTACAATATCTAGTATGAATATTCTATTGCTATATCCTTTCAGAGCTCATTTGAGTCATATCTGACATATTTATGGCTCATCATGTCAAATCGTAGCCATCAGAGTACAAGCACCATGAACCATTTAAATACTGTGGGCCATGCTGTCATCTCCTGTTAGTAACATATGTCTGATAGATGCATAAAAAGAGCCACTCAAGTTGATTCTTTCATAGTGCTGCAGAGAAGCTTGAGCCATCATTTTGCAAGGATGACTGTTTAGTTGAATGAAAAAAAAATCAACTAATGCTTTACACTGAATAGAATACATGAAAGAAAGTGATACTGGAAGCATAGGAAAACACAGCATAAGGCAGCATTATCTGGCTACAGGATGGTACAGTATCTTTTAAATAAGTGAAAGTTAAAAGTTGCACCCAGGAAATCCATAATGATCTTTTGTGTGCACCTTAACAGAGTTGCTTGGCAACAGAACTAGAGCTGTGCAGTGAATTAAAGTGTCAAACGAAATACATTTGTAATGCAAAGGCAACAAGGATTAAATTTTAGACAGTAGGAGTACCTCTTGGACAAGATTTCAATAGCTAAGGTGGGCAAAGTGGATAACAAAAAAAAAAAATCAAATCATTTTCTGTGTATCTTTCAGAACACAGGCTCAAATCTGAATGTGGATGGATGAATGAGCACAAAATAAGCAAAACTAATTAACTGTGTAGTTTTAAAATGGGCCGTCTTAATGGATGCAGTTATTCATCTGTCACCAGCTAGAATCTATAAAGCATCGCGAGGATGGACATGAAGCTGATAAATCATGATAGCACATAGATCAGTGTCATACATAATTCCTCAAAATTATTGATTAACTTATATGCAGAGCTGCTGTTTGAAAACATGTTTCCTGTTAGTCCTGGCCACTAAAAGCCTCTTGATTAATATCATATCAAAAATGGGCACATGGAAAACAGTGCATCTAATATGCTTCATGTAAGAACTTGAAAGAAGAGAAACAGAGTCTTGTTAGTATCCCCTCTGACAACTTTGTGTGTCAAATAACACACACACACATAGTTCTTTAAGCAGTCTGCTTATTTTCTGCTAAACAATGTTAAGCATTTACACAAAGGGACTCAAATGAGCCTCAACAACTGAAGATGGAATCAGTGCCCAAGCAACCCATCACAGTGCCTCTCAATCCCGCATATGCATGATTAATACATCAAACAACATCAATTCTCCTTCCTCTTCCACTTGTCAATGAGTGAAAACACACACACCCACACACACAGTATACAGGCAAACCCTTGCACACACAAGCGCATACACCCACACGCACGCACAGACACAATGTACCCAAATCCTTATAGGGCTGCTCATGAACACACAGACACTGCCCCCTCCATCATGGTTAATACATCAAACAGCATTAGCTTCCTGGATTCCTGAAGCTTAGACAGACACGGTTCTGACAGCCCATGATTCCTAGCTGGCTGCCTCCCCCTCCAGCTTCCCCACTTTCTTTATTCCCTATGAAGTCTGTTTGGGTGGTTACAGAACATGCTGCCAAAACAGATTCACTTACATATTACCTTTGCTTTTTGTAAGCTTGTATAATGTCATGTTAGAAAGCCATCTCCACAACAAGATGACACTGCTGAGCAGCTTTAGAGGCTTGGAAGACGTAATAACTCCAAGCCCTGATCAACAAACTCTTTATTTTATAGGATTTCCATATTCTTCTGACATCAGTGGGCATTTATAACCATGAATATCCAGGGTTCATTTTGTACCATCAGATCATGGAAATAAAATCACCCATCAGAACTAAAGCTACAAGGTTATTAAATGCATTCAAATCTAACCATTACATTCAAATGTTTGCATGTTTGCATGTTTGTTTTTTCTTTGTCATCACATCACATCAATGAATCCTTAGGGAACGAAAAAAACAGGTTCTTTATTGGATCATAGTCTAATAAAATGGACATTCATTAGTATATCTTTAGCATAAAGTGCTTTGTGATTATCATAAGAGGCATGTATCCGAATGCAACCCTGCTTATGATCTCCATTCGATTTTACAGTGCTTTCAGCAGGATATTGATTTGAACTTGATTGTAGATCTGTAGTCTTTCCATAAATTAGTAAACAATATTCTCTGACTTTCCTGTAATGAAACCCAACCACAAAGGAAGTATTGGTCGTAGTATATTTGCACTAAAACCACTGACAAACTGTCTTTTTTTTCTTCTGTCAACATCAAATGAATGAACATGCTGTTCCCTTCAGTCTCCATCTGTTTTCATTCCACTGTCTACTATCACAAACACCATAGTGGCTCTTAAATTTCTGAAAAAAAGATATGAAATTTAAAGCCCATTATTTTCCATATTCCACTACAGACTACATGCCGTTATCTGTACACTGGTGTGGCATCAATTGGTTATTTTAGAGTGAGGAAGTGATTCAAAAACAAGCTTCTTCGGCTGCAAGCACAGATGTAGCACTGATACTTTTGCACGGTACTCTTATTGGCTTAAGGTAGTAACATTAAGGCATTCTGCCGATTGCTTCATGATTTTGAATCCTGTAAGTACAGCTCCTGAGTAAATACAAAAACAAAATGAAAAGAGGCTGTGTGTTATGCATAGCCTACTGGGCTTCTGCTAGTGTAGCCTAAGTGCAGGGAGTCTCATATGTGATCTGCTATACTGCAAATCCTCAAAAAGAGGATAAAGAGGCTTTAAAATCACATTTACAGCACAGGAGCAGCATCCCGCTGATAAATACAGATCATGGTATTTGACCCTGTCCATCAGCACACTGAAAGCCTTGTGACACTATGGAGTCACAAACCGGCTTTTGTCACTAAAAGAGACAGGGCTACACTTCAGTGACTCTAAATAATAGCACCAGTTGGTGAGACCTAGGGACCAGCTGGGAGCCAGTCAACTATGACTCCTGAATTTTCCAGAATTTTGTTCAGTTATTTGACCTTTTATTTGATCTGTTAGATGAAAAAATTGGTCTTGATTTTGCCTTTCAGATTTGTGTAAAAAAAAAATCTAAAAATGTGAAATCTGTTGTGTGTAAAACAGATTGACAGGCATCCTAAAAGTCAGTATGCAATATTTGTTCTGTCATAACATTCAGCAACAACCTTAAATGTCAATTCTGATCACCATCTGCTAGACATTTCCAATAATACCTGAAAGAAATGTACTTTCAGGAATACAGCTGCAGCAACAGAATGGATCCAATGTCATGTTGTTACTGCTGCACTGAATCACCTATAGTTTGGGCCTAAAACATTCCTAGTGTTATATGAAACCTGTGACCTTTATTTAGTCAGTGCATCACAGTGTGTTTTTTTTTTTTGATAATACAAAGACAACTGTTAAGATTATCTGTCTTTCCAGAGGAAAAAAAACTAGCTGTTTAAGATTTACTAATCCATAGTTCTGTTTTCTTGGAGCGAAAACACTCCCTGATTTTCAAGATTGAGTTTATATTTTATCAGTCTTGATTTTGCATAGATTGGAAATATTCTTTTGCACCCATAATCCTATGGTAGTGGATAATTAGCCTAGTTTCAAATGATTTTCCATTCAACCGAATGTATGTGAAGACCAGCTCCTTGAAGTTCATATCATAAAGATCAACATCACTTGTCAGGAGAAATCTAAATTATTCAACTGGATGGAAAAACATCATAGATGAACTCACGTCTGATTTTATTTATTTTTCAGTAACATGCCGAGCACAGAGAGTTCACTGTGATGTCACCGTGGCAATGAAAAATACACATATCTAACGGAACCTAAACTATGAATGTAAAATACAAATTACTATGAAAGTAAAGTACATAACATTCTGAGGAAAGTCACTCACAGTCTCAAATTAGCTTTAAAATGCTCCCTGCATGAGCCTTTTTGAGGTTTGCGTGTAGTAAAAAGTTCTACATATTGATCCCCTGAATAGGGAAAATTCCCTGTGTAACAGAGCCAAAAACCCTGACAGGTTTCACCATATCACTGAGCACACAAATATGGCTAGTTTAGAACTGCAAAGTTAGTGAAGTTGTCCTGCTTTTAATGTCTTGACAGCATAGGGTTAATGTGATTTTAAAGGCTTCCTATTGCACTAGCTTTATAGCATGAGATCTGCTGACTACTGATTGTCTTAGTACTCTTTAGAGGCTTGATTATTGTAAAAGCTGCTTAAAACAATCAACAATCAACAATCAACTTCTAAAAACCATTTCATGAATACAATTACTTTATTACAATAAATTCTGATGAGCCTTACATTTACTTTTGCAGTCTTGCTCACCATGTACCAGAGTGCTATAATTAAGAGTGCAATATACTGTATGCCCAGTCAATATCTCTGGCAAAGACTCATCTTTTGGTGGAATGTATCTGTAGTTTTGTAAATGTTAAGTACATTACTTCAAATGCTACAGCTACATAAAAGCAAGAAAAGAAAAAAATTGCAAAAATTGTATATAATATAATATATCTTCTGGTTATTCATCGGCTACACTGTAAATGATCCTTAGTTAACACTGAGGTACTGCAATTCAAATTCAACACTGTTGATCATCAGAATGGCCTGGGCTGAAAGCCGTGTTACTTTATGGAGATAATGAACAACCACTCGAGAGACTCAGCTGTGTTTTCAAATATTAGCAGGGTTGATAACACACACAAAAAAACCCCTCTATTTTCCTGGTGGCATTTTAGTGACATTTTGATGTGAAGCAGTTGGGCAAAAGTCTAGTATATATGTTCAAATAAAAAATTTGTTCCCCACCTTGTATCATCCATCTTGGATTGATTGCTGAAGTCGAAAATCCAGATGACCACCCTGAATCAATAAGAGGAAATTAAACATTTGTTCTTTATCTAATCTCAGTAGCATTTCTGTCATAACTTAAGTTTGTTTTCACATTGTAATGGTGACTAGCTCCTGGGCGTATGGCAGCGAGTCAAGATTTTAGGATTAAAACAGTAATGGAAGGTTTTCATCAGTCTTAATAGTGGTTGGTTTCTCATGCTTCTCCCCGTTCCAAAACTGAATGAGAGCAAACCCGGATGACTCATTGGCACTACAGTAGTAGGTCCCTGCCTTATTTATAAGAGCTGCTGGTTTTCTCCTGTGTGTCTCCTATGCCCAGTGATTCATGAATGGACTAGACAGCATGAGCCTGCAATTGTGGAGGTGCTTTGGGAGCAGTGGATATTGAGGATTAATTTCGTGTCAGACTGTTATTCCCAACCCCCATCAAATCCATCTCTCTCTTACTTTCTATTTACAACGACTTTCCCATTTCTTAGTTTAATAGTGTGAAGCACAATCATTTGTCCATTGCTTGACAAATGGTCTAAATATTGCGATAGGGCTATTCTCTGATATACTGTAGCATTATGCTGTTGTTGGTGGTAATGATTTACACACTGCCAGTCAAATTCTAGCTTGTTTTAAAGCATGAGCACGTTTTCATTACTTGCACAGTGGACCCAGGCAGAAAGAACAGTAGGTCTATTATTGTGCAGGGTGATGCAATCAAAGGTTCAAAGAGTGAACAAGCCCATGTGTCTGGCATTGCTAGTGCAGCTAAGCTCAATTATGTCGTGGTTATAGCAGGCTCTGGGCTAAATTGCATTGTCGTGGTGATCAAATTGGGAATGCCCCTTCATTTGAATGGCTCAAATCACAAAAATAACGCCACATCCTCTTACATTTGGCACGGGTAGACAGCTAACTTGAAATGTAGCCCGTGTCTCCAGCTTCAGTGACACAGTAGGTGTCCAGAGAAATCTTTGAAATAGATGAATATGTCCTGGTTTCAACAGTATGTGTCCCCAGATATTCAGTTTTTGGCAGATTGTTAAATATTCCTTTCTAAGTAACGCTCCTTCTGCATCATGACCCACAAAAATCAAACCATAAAACAAACAGTAGTAACCCCATGTGGGGTTATTTCTGCAGCTGTTGATGGTTGTTTAGCTGCTGACACGCCAGTCAATCACAACAGAAATAGTTTGTACCATCCTCACAACATTGATTCTGAAGCAACTCCAGCTGACAGGAGCAATTGCTGACATTTTGCATTTCACCTCACCAAAGAAAGATTGTTCAACAAAGACCTCTGTCTAGAGTTCTTTTATCACTGGCTCATACTTAGTCAAATTATGATAAATGACAAAGACAAGTATTGTGTTCGATTCTGTTGCAAATAAAGAGAGTGTGTGCAAAATCACTGTTTGTTAATATACAATTATACAGCGTATGATGCAAAATCGTATGAATCAAAAATAAGAAATGTCACTATAATATAAATGCAGCAGCTTTCAATAGACTGATGTTTTCAACAGGCCTACTCAGTGTTGTTTTGAGACAATTTCCTTGCTGATCAGTTAATATGATTTATAAAGAACAAGATACATTGAACTTAGCAACTCCTAAGGAAAATGACTGGAGAGAACATCTATGCACGCCCACAAAAACCCATTTTGTGCCACAATGTAGCTTTGATCTGTGAGAAAACAGATGCAGATCTGTAAACATCTTTTACATTCTAATCCCATTTTGTTGTATAATCTGCTCTCCCATAGTTCTCTCATAGTTCAGCAGTCATTGTCAAATGTTGCTATTTTGACTCAAGAGCATGACATATCTGAAGTCGATCTCATATTTCAGCAGATCAAGGTTGTTCACCTCAGCTTCACATTATCATTTCTGACATTTCAACAATGTCAAAATAAATTATGTCACAACACCAGGATTTGAAACTCATTTATGAAATGAAGTGTTGAAGCGCTCTGATACACCTCTCTGGGACTGTTAATATCACAAGATAAGCTTGTGGCTTACACAAAGATGGAGATAAGATCCCTCCAAAACAACACATTAATATGTGGCTCTTTTCTTGTTATCACGCTGAAAATGGAATTTAAAAAGGCCTATTGCTTGTAACAATTTCATGCCATTTTGCTGGGTGTTAGTTTCTTACATTGCAGGAATGCATGTCAAGAACAACAGTGTGACTGCTTGACCTGTGATTAGTTGTTCATCACACAAACATTTGACAGGATTATCGTTTAGTGAGAAAAAAACATGGAAAACTAACCAAATAAGCTTTGTCTGCTCACAAACCAAAAATGGAAGAATAAGTGCTAAAATTCTATACATGTCACTTCGACATGACACGTCACATAATGGCTGGGCCATTTTTATGCAAGCCCTGAGCAAAACACAAGTTGTAAATTTAATATTATGTTGATAAGGATGGAGGGCAGCAGTCTAACTGAGGTCAAGTCACATTTTTTACTTTGTTTGACTGTTTTAACAGTGCAATTTACAATCTTTCCGAAACCCAACCTCAGATAAGGATTGGCATTTAACTGCTGGAGCGCTGCTAAAATGAATGTCAGACTAGCCAAGTATCTCTAAAACTGATTATTTTTCTTTTTTAGAACCATATCTCCCACTGGAAAGGAAACACAGCTTTCCAGTTTGCAGCCAGACCTAACTAAATAGCCAGGAGGGTTATGATGAGAACAAAACCAACAAGACTTGAATAGCCCTGGAGCTAACAGTGGGTTTATCATAAGATAAATATTAGAAGAAAGAAATGGAATAATTCCAAGCAGCTTGATGGCAGCAGAACAACATGACCCAACCACTCTTTCTCATCATGACATCTTCTTCTCTATAGCCAAGTAAATAATAAGACAGAATTTCCTTTCGACTTCTATCCATGTCTCACTCTCTTGCCCTGGTGCTCCGTCACTCAGTGTCTGCGGTCTGCTTGGTGTAAGAGCATGTCTGACACATTTCCATTAGTGGGGAGACTATTCAATTACCATAGCTCAAGATATTTAAACCTTGCCAATTACTGAACATCTCCCCTTTAAATTATGCATACACAGAGCTGATAAGGTTGCGTGTAGTGATTCCTCCTTTTGACACATTGCAGTGTTCTGCTGTGTCAGACTTACAGTACATCTTCAGAGATCCCCATTTGTTTCATTTATCCATTCAGGCCTTGGATTTCACACTTGTGCTTGTCATCCCTAGCATGTATCCACAAGCACTGTAACCCCTAAAAATGATTTTCTATGTGAAGTGTGAGAGCGGACAAATTTGCAAGGCTTTGCAATATACACTACATGTTTTGGGTGGTGAACTGCTGATTATGCAGTGAGGCTTGTTATTGAAAAATTGCTAACGCTTAGTAGCTCTTTCTCTTAAATAAGTAATAATCATTGCCTCTAATTTTCTAGATGCCAAATGAAGTAAACAAATTGCGTGCTCTGTCCAAGAGAATCTGATCTCCTTCTTTATATCCCAGCAAACTCCCCCCACCACCACCACTTCATTTCAAGCAATACAGTAGCACTCACACATCCTCCTACTCGAACAGCCCACATACTGTACCTCCATGGCCTTTGACATTCTAAACCTGACCCAATCCTAGGGTGAGCATCCACATCCTATCTTCTACTGGACGTTTTCTTCATTTTCACCCCAGCCCACTCATTGTTGCAGCTTTTTTTTCTTTCTTTTTGAGGACAAATAATCAACAAACCTGAATGCTCTTCTGCTGTTCTCTTCTCTTCTCTTCTCTGACTTTGGTCAATATATGAACTGTATAGTTCTGGATTATGATGGGTACATTTGTCAAATGCAGTGGTTTGCGGGTTGCCCTTTAGGTACCAGTGATTTCACCTAAGTGAACCCTTAGTTTATGCTTTAAAAACACATTCTTTTATATCATATTGCAGAAGCAATGCCCATCCTCTCTTTAAGTAAGGTGATGAAAGAGGTACAGAAAATACTGGTGTATAGGAGAATCTGCCCATTGATTTAAAAAGAGCTCAAGAGAATACAGTATATACTTGATGTGCTCTAGAAATGAAAGACATACTGAATGAAAAAAAAAAATCAAATTTGCAAAAGGTAAAGGTACAGGGTGAAGTTATAAAACATTTGTTTATCATCCAGGCAATTCATTTGATTAAGAACTTCCAATGCTAGCTGACTCATTCTGGTTCTGCAGTTAATCGATTATGCTACACCAAACTTGTCTCCTAAAAATGATGTTGCTACAGTATGTGACTGAAGTGCAAACGCCATCATGTTTTGGAAGGAACATAAAGCACTGGTTGAGTTATTCTCCATTGCAACATATACTATACATTTAGATTGAATGAGGTGCTACATTTATTAACTGAAAGTGTTCATCATAGCATCACAGAGTTTTGTTCCAGAGTCCCGTGTGTGGCAAGAGAAGGCAAGAAAAGAACTTTGGTTAAGTTTAGTCAAAGATTTTAGTTTTATTTGAAGATAAATAAACATATCAGGTGTGAAGTGAAGTCATGTTACCTTTTTGCCAGACCACAACCTTTCTCTAACAATAAGCAAATGCTGTAAGCGCATAAACTCTAAAGTTGAATATTTTAATAGTGTTGTCTGGGAACATTTTATTGATATGTTCAATATTGATGTATTTGCATCTTGGAGACAAGGCTGGAAAAAAGTATAAATGGGTATGTGATTTGTGCTTACAGGTGATGTTATTCAGTCGGATTCAGCAAGGACAGATATGTGTTGAGAGTGTATAGTAAAGAAAATGTCTTATCCCAGTAGTATTCTTTTTCACTGAAAACAGATTTTGCTTCTGCTGTTGAACGCGGTACGTTTGATGCAGTGCTGCCAAAATGAAAAACAACAACAATAATAAAAGGAGATCGTCTTTCTTGAACCTCACACCTAACATCATGCACAGCTTGGACCTAACAGCTGAAAACACTACAGGAACCCTTAGTTATTAGAGAAAAAAGCTAAGCCTATGGAAATACAGGAGTCCTCTAATGCTCAAGGCAGAGGAGACAAGAAACCTTTGCTGGATTCTTTGCAACACAGAAATGCTTGTTACCAAAACTGTAAAAAACTGGGGGCTATCACACAGACATCATCTAACCTCTGATCTTATCCTGTAAAAAACAAAAAAACAGCATAGCATTGGACCTTTTCATGAAAATAAGAGACTGATTTCATGAGGCTGAAAGAAAGTGCAGATTAAATGTTTTGCATTTCATCACACTGTCACAAAGGCCTGAATCACATCATTTTTATAGACTCTTTGAAAATATTCCAATGGTATGAGATTCTTGACATCACAGCAAATGTCATCAAGATGTAGATTAGAGATGTCAGGCTGTCTGCAATGAGGTTGTGGCGTATTATTTAACACATGTCAAATTTAAACTAAATGTGTACTAAACTAAATTTCTTGCCCAACCTATTCAATCATCACCATTGTGAATGGCAGGAAAAAAAGCACTTTAAAGGGGAAGAAGCAAGAAAGCAATGAACACATGCAGAGATCCAGAGTGTGCTTACTTTGTCATCTCGCTGTCCATTGCACATTTTGATAAACAAAGTAAGGTCTCACTACATATTCATAAATCATCCCAAATGAGTGAAGGAGATTAAGGACTTTTATGGAACTGTGTCTCCAAGAAAGCAGAAAGATAAAAGCCGGCAGCGATGGTATCCTCTTGTGAAAACCTTACGTCTGAAGAAACGAACTCTGTTATGCGTTATTACTTGTGAAATGAAGGAAATTAATTGAATTATATTCAAGTCATAAGGGTAATTGTTTCTGAGTCAATGACTGTTTCCGACAGTGAGGCAGACAAGCTGAAAGATACAAACAAGCTCCCAGCTGGAGAGATACATGCACAAATTCACAGAATCAAGCAAATGCCTATAATCAAATACATACCCTTGCAGTGTTAAAAACACGCTGAGCTCTAGCTATCTCTTTGTTTTTATCGCAGATTTCTATCAAAACCGTAAACCCAACCCAATATAAAACAGATGACATTATCGCACCCAGACATCTTGTACACCTGCACAGCAAGCTGACATTTTGGCTAAACCAGATATAAATATGAAATGGGAAAGTTTATATTGTGACCCTAGCTTTTCCTTGAGGGAATAAAGTGTGCAGTTTATACTGCTGAGCTACAGGTACAGCTAAAATTAGAAAAACAAACAAATAAATTAAAAAAAAAGTATACTAAAGATGGCTCATCACTGAAGCATTGCATGTGTTATACAGCTAAATACAAGTGCAGTACATCCCGGCCACATAATCTGGCCAAAGATTTTAAATGCAACGTTCACATGTATAATCTTTAGTCATCTCTTTTAGGGTCAAAAGCACAACTAAATGCAGAATTTACAGTATAAGTCATGAAATGAGAAACTAAGTATTGATGCAAACAATAATCAATAAGCTTAAATACATGTACACAGGGTTAGGATCAAAACTGTAGTGTTACATGAACAGTGACCACAAGGTCAGTAGCTTAATGGTGGGGTATAGTCAAATGTAAGGCTTATCACACACTTACAGCACATTGATTTAAAACATACTGTATACAGAGCAAGTACATACAGAAACACTATTAAATCCATAGAGCCTATGAACATAATCTTTGGGGATGGGAATTTTACAGACCCTGAAAAATGTAGGTTTCTGATACAATATATTTGAGCTTATCTGTCTGTGGGCTGTCTGCTTTAGTTCATCAAGCTGAAGGATGCACACAAATTAGAGATGGCTGTTCGGGGTATATTCTTGGCACTGAGTATATCACCTGTGCAAATAATCATGGATCTGTTTTTCTCTCTTTTCGCTCACCACTAGCACAAAAGCAGACTGACTTATTTCATATTCTAGGTTCATCAAGACACATGGGGAGAACTGAAGTACCTGCTGTGTGTTCTCCTAGAGGTGATGGAACCTTTTCGTAACTTTTTGTAAACATCAAAGTCCTAAAACTGCCCGTGGTGCAGTGCTGTAACTTAACACCTCCTGATGACTGGAGATACCTTCCAGTATTCAGTGTGAGTGTAGCTGACATGAATGGTCACGCAACTGTAATCATTAAATGGAGCTGAGCTTGGTTTCTGTCCTACATGTTGCTTTGGCCGTTTCTGCTTATTTATAATTTATGAGCACCTGGAACTTTTTACATTTTATAACGACAGGCATAGGGTGTTCAGACTCCCCCATTATTTAGCACTGTCAATATGTCTTTGAAAAGGACAACTGAGTCAATGTGATTGGCCACAGCTGTTACAATCCCTCAACAACATTTACTTACACACCTATTATGTATGAATGCTAAGCTTCCTTCCATATGTACCCTGAAGTGTACAAAGCTGGAGGATGTTGTGTCACCACTCCTTCTGCGTTCTCCCTCTACGTTGAGTTCCCACAATTTAGCACCTACAGTCTCTTTCCAACTGAAAACCTATGAAGCCTAAAACTGAAAATAAGCTAAATCAAAGTGGTTTTACAAATGTGTACCTTAATTGTAAAAACCATTTTAAACAGTGTTACAGTCTCTCCGTTTGTATGAACTACTGTGGCAGAGCTCCTGTTGCCTCTGTATGTATATAGACATTTCCTGGCAAATCCCACCGACATGTCCAGGGATTATATTACCCCACATTAGTTTCTGTATCCTGATACAAAAAGTGGACTTCTCTGCGCTGTCAGGTGTAATTTAACACTGGGTAAGACTGAATGCAATGTGTTACAGTGTTAAGGTAATTAACACATTCGATGACTCTTACTAGTACCTGAGTTGAGTTCGAGAGTTGAAGTGAAGTGAAATGCCTACCGCATTTCACTTCACTTCAACTCATGAATGGTGTGGGCTCAAAGCAACTGTGCAGCACATTAAGGAAGAAGCTGAGAACTGCTGTTGTAGCGACCTGTTCAGTGGTAGAATTTCTCTCTCCTGGCAAGACTCCATTCAACTCAAATTTTGGAAATGTAGGGTGTCTTGTAACCCTGAATACGTTTCGGTGAAATTTTGCTGAAGGTAAAACATTAGCAGTGTGCTCACGTGTGTTAACCACTTGACAGAGGCACACACAATAATCAAAAGGGCTATTTATGTGAGGTGAATCTCAAATTGATGATATGAAATGCTCACAAACAGTGAATGCAGCTGCAGTGAGTGCATATTGTTTGAACAAAACAGATGCAGAAGCTGGACAATTGTCCTACTGTAGGATGCCCTGGAGCTCAAACTGTGCAGCCATGAAAATATCAATGTGTTGAGCAAAAGAAGCCTTACATGCAAAACCCACTCCAGCTGTGCCACCGAACTTCTCAGCAGCTGATACCCAACGCTCAAGTCTTGGCAGGCTTGCTTCATCACAAATCTACTGCTGCTTGTAAAAGAATGAATTATAAGTTATAATAAACACAATTAAATGACAAGCTAGGATTTGAACACTGACAAGAACAGATCTTTGGACTATGAACAAAAAGTGCTGCAGATGCATTCATCAGACAAATGGCAAGCAGTGCTGTGATCTAATCTGGGCACTTTGATCAGGGATTGCTCATGCTCAAAGGTAAAGTGCAATACATCAACAGAAAGAGGAGTGTTTTCGTATTGTGGCTGTTGGCTAACTCTAATTATATTATAGATAACCTGCAGGAACAAAGACAACAATATAGTCAGAAATACAATAAATGAATGCTGTAAATATTTTTTCTTGGAATAAGGTTGGCAAACCTTTCTGGTTTCATAGATTAAAATAACATTTTAAAAATTCGTTAGTGACTTGCTTTTTTGGAAACATCTTATGATAATCTTGTTAATTCCTTGTTGGCAGTGCATATTAATCACACCAAGAGGAGAATTACACACATAAAATGGCTGTTTAAATATCTTACCATGACAATGTAGAGCTGATATAAAAAAAAAAAGATATAAAAAGAATGGCATCTGCTTTAATAGATATTAACTCTGTTACAACAGTCTGTAAAGAGTGGCCAGTGACACAGAATAATCAGTTTAATAGTATAAGAAGGCTGCCAGTTATTCTGACCTCGAGACAGCAGAGCCCACAATAATTCTTTTGGCAAATAATTAGTTTTATCACACTATGACATGGGTCACCCGTAAGGGCTTGATTATAACAAGAGAACAATATAAGAAAATGTGCGGTTCAGTGAAGCTCTCAAAGGAGATTGCTTCTTCATATCTTGTCAAATTCCAGATGACATTTCATATGACTGCAAACCAGAAACAATCCTTCCTCGTATGAGCTGCTACAGCCTCTGAGAGTCATTATGTTGAGAGCTGAAATTCCACACTGCTCTGCTTTAGTCTTCACTCTAAGTGCTTTGTTTGTACTGACATTTACCAGAAAGTAAAAAGAGAGAGCTATCAGATTCTTAAATCTGCTGCTGTGTGTAGAATTTTCTTTAGTAAAAATATGCAAATATTATATAAATACATAAACAAAATAGTGAAATTGTATAAAGGTATTTAAGCACAGCCGTGTTTGCTATTAATCTTTACTTCTAACTGATTGACAGTATTTATTTGTGTTTGTATTATTCATCACATTTTTTATTACTCATGGCGAGCTGTTCTCTTAATGGCTCCGCACATTGTGCCTGCCCAAAAGAAATGTGACAAACATTCACAGTTTCCTTTTTTTTATTTTACTCAGATTCCAATCTGTACGGTATTGACCATATGTTGAATACTATAGCCTACTATTTGTTATTCCAATTACATTCGGTACATGGTATTTTTTAGCTCTGCCTGATGGATTTGCACTCTTCTAATGTGTGCAGTGCACTGCTGCTTAACAGACTCTGAATTTGCATTATAATGATTTAGAACACCAATGCATTTTTAATGCTCATAAACAAGAGTGTTTGCTGTGGCTTTTTTTTCCAGAGAGTATGTTTATGCCACCATTTAACTGTGTATATGGTTATGACATTTATAAAAAATCTGGTATGACTGTGCTCTTGTTTTTGTTGTGAGACTAATCGTAATGAAAATGTGTATTTGTGGCTTTGAGATGCCTCAGAAGTGAGCTGCTGCATAAATTGACATGTCTTTGGTCATAGCTATGGACCAATTCTAATGTGGACGAATTAAATATTGCATATCATCACTGGGCTTTAGCTTTAAAAAAAAGAAAACAACAACTCATAGTACCCTAAATTGCCCGTAGGTGTGAGTGAGAGTGTGAATGGTTGTTCGTCTATATGTGGCCCTGCGATGGACTGGCGACCTGTCCAGGGTGTACCCCGCCTCTCGCCCGTAAGCTGGCTGGGATAGGCTCCAGCACACCCGTGACCCCTGCGGGGACTAAGCGGTATAGAAGATGAATGAATGAATGAACAACTCATAGTTATTAGCTCAAGGGCAGAACAACAGTATTCAATCATTCAAAAGAGCGTCACACACAATATCACTCAGTGAACTTTTAGGGGAATGATGCATGTCAACACTGTGTTTGACTACTTTTAGATGTAGACAGACTGGCCCAAAGAGGGTGCTATGCTTGTTATTTGATTTTCCACATATTAATAACCTGCCACTGAAATATATTTCTAAAGATTGGATTTGAAGGACAGAGCATGCATGATGCATTTATACTGTTTATCGGCATAAGTTTGTGCACTGGGTTCTACATCAACATTAAGAGCAGGAGTAGCAAAAAACATACCAAAATAAATATTATAGCCACACAAACACACACACACACACGTCGTTTCCTCTCAGTCAGTCTATCTAAAACACACCAAGAAGTGCTGTACCTCCATAAAAATATTTTCCAAAATTGGCATTGTGTAAAGTATATCGCCACATTGAAATACACATTTGCTATAGTTATTTCTGTCCATTTTGCATTCCTCCGCTTGTTGTCAATACAAGATTCGCTGTAAAATACCAACAAAAGGCGACCGAATCAAACAATGCACCCACAATGACTGCAATATAGTCAGATGAGTGTCTTAAAGTATTAGGGTGGCCTTAAGCCTTTATCTTCACAGGTTTCAGTCCAGTACACATGGGGATAGGGGCGGGGACAAAAAGAAGCCAAGCAATTAATTGTCTTCTCTGTTTGGAATCTCATTTCAGCACCCCAGAAGGTCTATTACAGGAGCAAGACAGTCATTAAACCTCAACAATAATCAGTGCTGAGCTATGCCTTCATTCTTCGTGCTACTTCAGTGTCTCCTGCTTAATGGTACTTGGCTATGACAATTCCACTAAAAAGCTATGAAATTTGGATACAAAAAAAGGGATTTATAGTATTTAAATGCCATGTTAGTCATACAAGTGACGTGAAACAGAGTATGGGAAATATTAATTTTATGTTATAATCAGTCTATCTATTAAACTAACCAAATAAGGTGCACTGAATGGACTAACTATAGCAATAACTGAATGCAGCAGGACCTCTTCAGATACAAAATTTGCAATACCTCTACAGCAACAGAGCAAAAATGAGAATAGAGGAAGGTAATAGTGGGAGGCAGAACAGTGAAATGGCATCATGGGGAGAACAAAAGAAAAGTATAAAAGTGCAGGAGAGGGGAAAGTGAGGCTGAAAAAGAGCTTGGTAGATGAAAGAGAAGAAGATAGGGGTTGAGGGTGCTCATGAAGAAAATGGTGAGGGAAAAGGGAAGAGACTGACGGTGAGAAAGGAATTTGAGAGGCATAAAACTGGCAGTTGGGGAAGGGGAGATGGTTCATTTGTCACTGTCAGATCAGTTTGTTTCTCCTTCATAACTGCAAGGACGAGATCTGGCCCGTAACCCAGCCCCCTATCCTCCCCATTCCTAAGCCAACCACCCATCACATCTATCCTCCAACCTCTGCCAGCACCTGCCCTCTCTCCTATCACTGGAGATGAGGATGCAGCCCATGCTACAGTACACTCTGTACACACTCAATTCTGTCTGCCTGTGTGGACATGCTCACTGAGCTTAAACAAATGTATGTCCCAGTAACAGTAGCAACCTATAGCCTGGAGTCACATCATCTATCCAAAGGCATGCATGATGATATTAGCATTTCAGAAGCTAAATTAATAGGTAATGAGGCATACCTATGCAGTTGCTGTCTTTTACAAAGCTTGCATGTTTGATTTTGATTCCATATAATACAATTATGGTAAAGCTACTTTCAGCCCAGTTTGACCACAGCCCTTATTTTTTCTCTGTATGCACCTCCTGCAATGAAGCAGACGCAGCCTGCTGATATAGCACTCCTGGATGCATCAGCTAACTTTTATTAGGCGAGTGTCTAAAGCAACATGGGCCATGTAATGAGTATTGCAGTGGTGCCTCCTCACTAAAAATCATTCAGTTGGAGGTTAAAAAAAACACCTTATTTGGCTCAGGAAGTGTGGTGTAGTTTGCAATCATATCGCATGTTCAGTCCCTGGTGGGTAATGTGTCTACGCATCCTTCACCAGGTGTAATTAACCTGGATTCTCTGTGGTGTGTAGGTAAATCTGCAATTACTGCACCTAACTGCTAGATGTTTCTATTGCTCCTACAGTTATCTGACAAGCCTTTCAGTTTCTGAATAAGAATGATTGTTAACATAAGGATACCGTTTCTCTGGAGTATTTTTCTTTTCCTGGAACTGGTTTCCTGTTGCCCCCCCTGCATATTATTTGCACATTTCCTTTATTTGTTACTATGATTTCTTTTCATCATTCATCCACATACTTGCACTAATCTCTATGATGAATGATTCAGTCATCTCTTATTATGTTTCATTTTCTTTCCAAACCATATTTCTATGTATGTTTTAAAATTCTTAAATAGACCAAATTACTATTGAGATTGCTGCAGCTACATGTACCAGGTCTATTTCTGTATGAATATTGTACATATTTAAAAAGTATATGCAGCATTATCAGAAATGTTTTCCAGTTGGAGTTCCAAAACTGCATGATTTTATTTTCTATGTCATTAATACTGACATAGTATTGTGATTGGTCTTAGCATATTCCTGAAGACACTTATTCACTATTATTTTTATTAAACAATAGACACTCATGGTGCTTTCTGATTGCAGGTACCTTGCTGGAACTAAACTTTACCCCTTTGGCTAAGAGTGTGTTTTTGTTTCCATTAGTCCCAGCCTGCTTTGGAGACAAGTTCTGAGGTATTGTACTGTAAGTACTAAACTAAGTCCCAGGAACTTACATACATAGGTGCTTGTGGGGCTGTAACCTCTGATTGGTTAAAGGTAAGGACTGTCTCCTTTCAGCATTAGCATAACAAACATGGCTTAAAAACACACCTGTGTGGGTGTAAACAATTACCAACACAAGAGAAGAGGGAAACTCATACCCCTTTTTGACAAACATCACCTTGGTGTTAGTCCTGGTTCTAGTTCTCTTTTTTGGAATTTATCCTCTGTCCACCACCACAATGACTTTAAAATGAAACACTCAAGATATGAAAGAAGCCAAGACTTTAGCTTTAACTCAAGGGGTTTGACAAGAGTGTGGAATTAAAGGCTGATGAATTACAACCATTTACACACACACAGACCCATTTTGGAGGGCTCATAAATAATGGAATAAATGACTGACAAGTAGTTGCATGGCCAGGGGTGGCCTGTCCACTCATCACTCCATGACTAATCAAGTAGATGATAGGCCTGTAGATGGTTTTGTGTTACATTTGCATTTGGTAGCATTTGATTGATTATTATTGTATTTTTAATGTGCGAGGTAACAACTGGTAGTGATCATTACAACAGTTTGGAACCTTTTTAAACAGACCATGGATGTAAATGCAAAGGGTTCACAACAAGGTGGAAAACACTGGTAACGCTCAAGAACAGAAAGGTCAGATTAGAATTTGCCAGAAAACCTCTAAAAAAGCCTGACCAGTTCTGGAATAAGATTATCTGGGCTAAAAACCAAAATTAACTTGTACCAGAATGATAGAAAAAGTATGGTGAAAGAAATCAAAGCATCCATCCATCCATTTTCTGGACTGCTTAGTCCCCGTAGGAGTCATGGGTGTGCTGGAGCCTATCCCAGCTGGCATACGGGCAGAAGACAGGTCACCAGTCTATCGCAGGGTCACATATAGACAAACATCCATTCACACTTTCACGCACACCTATGGGCAATTTAGAGTCCCCAGTTAACCTGATTGCATGTCTTTGGACTATGAGAGGAAGCCGGAGTGCGCGGAGAGAACCCCCGTAAACACGGGGAGAACATGCAAACTCCACACAGAAAAACCCTGGCCAACTCCGGGAATTGAACCCTTCTTGCTGTGAGGCAAGAGTGCTAACAACTGCAACACCGTGCCACCCCCAAAGCATCCATCATCTGCCAAATATGATGGCAGCAGTGATATGGCATGGACATGTAGCTGAAAGCACCTGCAGTAAAGGAATGGCAAAACATCTTGAGGGAGGAAGCTTTTGGTCGTGTCCATGGGGTCCAAACTTCAGGCATGTCAGCATTTACGTTCAGTTAAGAAACCAGGTTACTCAGAGAAACCAGGCTTATTAGGTAAAGGTGAAGGAGTTTACATATATGTGCAGTAGACAATTTTCCCTCTACATTCCCTCTGCTTATTTTGGAAGCCTGGTTTACAGATTTTAACTGTACAGAGAAAGAAGATGTGTATATTATTATCATTATTTTTTGTATTATTATTATTATAGCTGTCAGAATTGCTGGGATGTGTCTAAACACTTTCTAATTAAGTGAAAAATTGATATAATTGTAATAGTCTTAATATGTTACCAAAAAAGTGAACATCTTATTCATAACAGGAAATACTAGATGAGAGTAAAAACAAAGGTAAAACATGCCATATTCACTTTTAAAAAAATCATTCTTCATTTGATTCTATTCTACTAAGTTTATACTTTGGCATCAATAAGCTCTTTTTCCAAAATTATATATGTGTTACAGCACCAAGACACATAAGAAGGCCTTTGTAAATGCTATGAATGCAATGTTGCAGATCTGTAATAATCTGACTTTCCATAATTTACATAAAAGTGTAATATTCATGCCATTAAAAATCTCAAAGTACAATATATGCCTGCAAACAACACCTTGGAGAAATTAAGTGGAGACAGTGATAAACATAAAATACTGTAGGAATGAAGAGAGCATAAGCATTTGCAATGTGAAAAGAGAATTTTGCGCTTTGGAACACTTTAGATAATGTGTTTCAAGTGGTTTTCCTACTTCTAATTTTTTTCTGAAACAATTTTGTAAATACTTAAAATGTCTACATAAATACCAGGGTATATCTGGAGACAGTAATATATCCCATTTGTGTTACAAAAGGATTTTTGTGCCATGTAAACTAGAAGAAAACTAAGACAATAGAACTGCATTATATTTATTATGTACAAGAACTAGCTGTTTTGTGTATAATGTGTGTAAAGTGTATAAATAACAATTTCTCCATAACTGTGTGTTGCAAACTTAGAGTACTGTATGTGCATGTGACACATACTGTTTTAAAAGTTGTTAGGCACATTTGTTGCTGTTTTCATGATGTTTACTAAATTGCATAAAAATCTCCCAAAAGGTCAAAATGTTGACTTTCCAACATAAATGACGCAGAAATAACAATTTAAGGCCAATCCAAGGATTCACCTTTGACTTGAACTCGGATTTGGAATTTCAAACTTGCTATTTAATGTGTATGACTCTGGAAGATTTGGGTCAGGCTCATCAGACGCAATAAGCAGCTCTCTAATCACATGAGAAGCAATATGCTGAAATCGCACAGCTGTATGCAACTGTTTCAGTCAAAGGAGGGTGAGAGAGCTGCCATTTGCTGAAAAGCATGTTCAGACAGTTGCAAATGACAGAGTGGAACTTCATCTGGCATCTGTTTTAGCTCAATGCTGCTTAAGATAGTTTATATTTATTGTGATGATTCATTGAGTGCAGAAATGTGTAATAAAGTTTACTGATATAACTTCTGTAATTCAATTTAAAAAAAATATGTTGTAACCATACAGCAAAATTTTTGAAATGCGAGTCAGTGCCTTTTGTGTAACCTTATATGACATGTGATTCTGAAGAAATATCCTGAGGAAAACATGGCAGTTCAATGACAAATCAAATAAGTTTTACACCATCTGTAACTGTGCACCTTTGTGGCTGACCATCCTTAAAGGTGTCTGTGGGCCAGAGCACTTCCCTAATGGACCTTAATGGGTTTTATGGTGCACTGCAGTCTTCTAATGGGGTAGTATGTCTGAGGGGATGCTGCTCTCTGGCCCTCCTGGGCCCTGTCTTGGTTCCTAATATGACCCGAAGAGTAGAATACACAATGTATCACTGTTTCTCTGTCAGAGGTTAATACCCAGAGTTAAAGAAAAGTGGAGAAATTTAAGGAGTGAAAACTGAGAAATGTGAAGTTGTGAGTATGTGTAGCAAAAGTGTAGAGGAAAAGGCACCAGAAGAGAAACCCAGAAGCTAAAGCAACAGGAGAAAAAAAAATGCATGGCATATTATTGAGGGACACTTTGGTGCTAAGCTGCTTATTGATAAAAGCACTAATCTGCCTGGCAGAAGGTAAGGAGGCTGGGATGCGTGGTGATATAATATCTCAGCTAAAGGGAATGCCATCAGGGAGCTGAGCCTCCACACAGCTTTACCTAAAGGACTTACTCATTTTATTTTATTTTTTTACATAGAAGATGGAATCTGACCATGGGCCAGTGGCAGAAAGCATGCACCCAGCATAAGCTGAAGGAAAAATAAGAAAATATCATTGTGAGCCACTGATGTTTCATCAGCCGTTTCATCACTTCTAATGTTATA
>OMLM01007587.1:189858-225617 GCA_900302695.1 Helostoma temminkii
CACGGTGCATGAAAAGTGACATGTTTTAGGTTGGAGACTTGCAGACACCCTGCTGTTGAAATGTTATTCCACTTGCCATTTCACACCAGTCTTGGCGTACACTGCCAAAAAAATACAGTTAAAACAACAGGCAAACTGGAAGTAACAAGTTTCACACTCTGTTGTTATTTTCATGCTCTAAAATCAACAGCACACGGTAAACCCAGTGATTTCACATCTCACTGCTATATTAAAAGAAAAAAGAAAAAAGAACCGTATGCAGGGCGCAATGTGTGAAAATTTTCAGATTTTAGCTTTTTACAGGTAACACGGTGATAATGACTCTACAGTAGCAGACAGATTTATAATAATATTTATATTTGCTGAAAAGTTAAATGCTCTGTTCTTAGTGCATTATCTACCCCTGCTAGTCCCGTCACAACAAGGCTATCAATCTAGATTTCCAACTATAATTATTCAGTCTAAAAGTGAAGTGCAGATGAAATCAATCCCTATCTCCCAGTTTAAAGAATGGTTCTCTTATTATTGGGCATGCCTGCTAATTGAAGTCATTTGCCTTTCTGCTGTCTATGCTCCACTCACCAGGTTGATCACATCTCTAGTTAAAGGCTTTTTGATCAGGGGATCATCAACCTTCCCCATTACCTAGAGAAGTGGGAAACCTCTAAATAGTATCGGTTCAGACCAAATTAATTATAATTAAGTATATGTTAATTTCTTAACAAAATCTAATCAGATAAAAAAAATACATGATACTAATCTACTATTGTGTTACAGTGTTAAAATGTTTACTGCTAAATTAGCACTTTAAGTGGTGAACATAAATTTAAATTTAGATTTAGATTGCACTAAGTGTGTCAAACTTTATATCATAATCCATGAATTCTTTATGTCCGTTAAGATCATTTTTAATCATCTCTCCTGGACTACCTGCAGCTCACCAATAAATCCAGCGCCTCCATTAGTCTGCTGGTGTAAAGCCAGAAATCTGCATACTAATGAGCGTCATGTGCACCAAACAGGATTTGACTAGTAAAGAACTGAAAGAGACTGCATCCCTCCGTGTTTCGACAGTTGACTTACTTCTGAATAATTAAAATGTATCCTGATATTTCAACATTCTCATCTTTAAGTGAACATTAAACAAGACAGCATCAGAGGGGTGCGCAGAGGGTGCCAGGAAATCGCAAATGTGCTGAGTATAGCAGCCGGTCTGTGCATCCAGTGTTTCCGCATAAGCCTTGATTATTGAGCTGTGCCATCTTTTATTCTGTGCAGAGCCAGATCACACAGCTGACATCCATCTCCGTCTACTGTATCTCAAGGTAACACTCACACTCTCTACCCTACCCCCTACTTCAATGGATGACAGGGGGTGTTATATGAATATTTTTGGCCTCTGTCTCCACCTGCCTTGCACATTTTTTTAATAGCATTTAGTGGGCACACAAAACAAGACATGAAAAGGTGAAATGTAAAGACTTTAACCACTTACCAACTAGACTAGTGGAAATACAGTGATATTGAAGGCAGGTCCTTCTGTAATGATTTCATTAATTTTATTAGTTTGAATTTGGTCCTTGGCTTAGACATTTGGTTCTTTCTTGTCTGCAGTAGTTTTGCTGTGTGTATGTCACACAGAGCCAATGTTTATTTGATACTGTACCCACTTAGTCTTCTCCACACCTCCCTCATTACAAAAACAAACATTTTAGAGGGCCATCTTTTGTAGATGGTGTTGGCATATTCACTAAAAAATATCTGTACATCTGGGTTTTACTGTATGCACCATTAATTCCTGTCCTGGCTCTTACTGTCAATGAGCTTAATGTAAGAATTCCTGTCTGTCTGTAATACAGCTGCACATGTTCGGTTTGCCAGAGCTATGGAAGCATTAGAGACAGGCAGGTGAAGGACAGAAATTCACAGGCAGCACCTAAAATGAACATGAATGACATTTCCTATACACTCTGCACAAATTGTTGTACTGCAGATTACTGTGTGTTGCTGAATGTAGCTTAACAACTGAACTAATGAGCACAAGGAGACTCAAGGACTTTTCAGACACATATTTATACAACTAACACCCAAGGATTGCGTTAAATGAAAAAAGATGTCCATATGTTTTGAATGACAATGAAAAATAATCAGAATTGACATTACTCTGTTTTCAGGGTAACTTTGTCATTGTTCTTTTTGTTGTTAACCCTGTGGTGGGTTTGTTGATATTGACAGATTGACACCATATCAACCATGTATCCATCTTCAGTCAATAGACTTTCTTCTTTTTCTTCAGTCTCCATAAATAATAACAAATCCATTATGTGTAAAGCCTTGACAATATCATAAGTGCCATCAGCTGCCTGCATGGGGCCACTTTTCAAGTAAGTATGCCCTCTGTCTGTTTACTGGTGACTAGAAATGTAATGTGTAATGCCCACATTTCGGAACAGCATCAGGTGTAAATAGCCAGGAGAAAATACTAAGATTTTCATGTTTTGACATACTGTATTGTACTTTCTATTTAAAATGTTTTTTTATTCATCTACATTGCATAGAACATTCAACATATATAATAACCTGAATCATTTCAGGGTGTCTGAAGAATATTTTATTATGATTTAATTTAATTATTGTCCCAAGGGGAAGTTGCCATTTCAGTCATCGTGTTCAGCCATCCTAAACAAAATGAAATTAGAAGCATACGGTGTTTAAAGGCAATGCTTCAGCAGAAAATAATGAAAAGGCTTTGGAGTCCTTGGCTTCATTTTCTAAAGCAAAAGAGAGTACGTCTGGGTGGGGGAAGATCAAACTCTAATAATCCATAAGACCACAGTAACTCAACGGTGTAATACATAGCATTTATTATTTCCTGACAGACAACTTGTAGATACTGTTGTACTGACAGCCTCGGTGCATTACATTCTACTATATCCTCTGGTGTAAAACTTGTAACTGAACATACACATGTTGTTATGTATGTATCTGATAATGTCCAATTCTGTCTCGCAGTATTTCCTTGTGTTATTTTGAATTGTCCCGGCAGTAGCAGCTCAACTACCTGTGACATTACATATAGCAACAGTCATGTTGCCTCCTGCATCATCCCCCTCTTCCCTCTTCAACTTCAGAAAGACACATTCAGATACAATCTCTGGCTCTCTCTCTCTCTCTGGCTTTTCAAGGATCTCCCTGTTTCTGTCACGTCTTCTCTCCTCCACTGTTTGCCTGCACTGTGGATCACCTGACCCAATCACCTGTCTGCTCCCCACTAGCAATTACTTCCAGTATTTGTCGGTTGTTGCTCACTGCCACGTTACATTATCTTTCTTCTTTAGCATCCCAGCCACTCTACATGTATGTCGGTAACAGTACCTGCCCTGACAAACAAGTCCACTGTGCACTTAGTTTGGTATCCTTTTGTTATGTGTTTTTCGCAAGATTTCCAATTAAAATTTCGAACCTATGAAAGCTTCCTCCTGCTCCTCTTGTCTTTAATACTTAACAGATCAAAGTATCACACATTCATTAGTGGCTTCTGCTCAGAAAACAGCCTTTCAATGTTTGTTTCATGTCAGAAATTTCACCTTGTCTAAGACAAAAAAAGATTTTCTTCCAACATGCTTTCATGTTGGCCTTTAAACATTTATTAGAGTACTCTAACTTTACACATGTATCCGGATTTTATTTCAAAAATGCACAAATATTAATTTTATATGTACTGATTTCAAAAATCAGTGCTTAGTGATTATCACACTATTTCCTGATGAAGAAATCTAAAGTCAGTTGCAGCAGTTGCAGATCAATATACTGTAAAATAGCAGGTGTTGTCTAGCAAGTTCAGTTATGCAATTGCACTACCAGCATTTCTCATGGGTGCTATGTTGTAATTATAAAAAATACATGGAGTCTACAGTAGGTGTTCCATATTATGAAATAAGGTCACTGTTGTCTATTTCAGTAGGTTTGGCAAGCCAGCACTGTTCTTAAAATGTGAAATGGCAGCAGTATTGGTGACTAAACAATATACAGTATTTTTAGTACAATGCAGTGCCAACACAATGCATTGAATTATGCTTTTATATTATAAAACTGTAAGCAAAATGTATGCAGTAGAGGCAGGGTAAATTATTCCAGCATCTACAGTGCTTTTTACCTCACTGTCCTTCGAGCTTTCTTTGTCTGGGTAATCACCCAGGGCAAATACTGTATGTGTAGTGCAAAGAGATGTGTGTGGGTGTATGTGTGTGTGGGTGTGTATGTGTGTGTGTGTGTGTGTTTGTGTGCTGTGTGTTTGAAAAATACTGGGAGGCAGATTGGAAACCAAGATAGGAAAAGATAGGGAAAATAACTCAGCTGCACTCCTTGCCTTCGCAGCTATTCACTGAAATGCAGATGATATATTTTCACTGATTTCTAGGTTTCACTGGTCTTGAGTACAAGCAAGAGAGAATAATATGTCATAGCCTTGTAGAACAAGTGCAAATTTTGCCTCTAGCCCTGTCTGTAATACACCTCTGCTGAGTTCAAACAGCAGCACTGGGCTAAATTGGGCTAATCCCAGCTCAAAGGGATGCCTAAAGTTCACAAAGTGTGGGCCCTGCTTAACAAAGAAGCAGGTTAATTAAGACCAACACTGACTCACTCTATTCCTTTTCTGTTCTAAGAATCCACTGAATTGGCTTTAGGTAACTGCAAACAGCGAAGGAGATGAACGAGAAGCCCACAAGGGAACAACACTCATCCATTCCGGATAAATAAAGCATTTTAATGGTGCGAATGTCTATAAAGGATGAATTTACAGCTTTTCAAGCAATCATGATTGCTGTGTACATAGGATTCTCAGTGTTCATACCACTCAAACTGTGTTTTGCTGAAATGTAGAATTGTCATTAAGTGAAGTGTGAAAAAAGGTGCCAGCTCTTGGACCCAACAGGGCTAATTATCAGCTCTAATGGCTAATGTGAGGTACTGGTTTCTCCGGCAACCATCATGCAATATCACACATTAAAAGGTGACGAGGAGGACTGAAACTCAAATAGCTGGTGTAAAGGTGCACGCACCCCCAACCTTTGTGACATTAGGCTTTAATAATGACTTCAGGATTTCACAACACATTTAAATGAGGAAATGTGTATACATGATTTTGGTTTATAATTACATAAAATAAATACAATGAATATAATTAAGGTAAAATTTCAGAGTAAATCAGCAGCATCATCTGCACTGTTTACTCTAACAAGTAACTACTACTACTACAAGTAAATACTCTAGTACAGTATAAGTTTGTGGAACTTGTTAGCCTTTTGAATCTACCCATGAATTAAACTTAACATGGCCTGAGTTCTGCAGAAACCTTGAAAAGAAACACACACACATTTATGTAATCAAGAGCATTTAAAATCAATTTCTTTCTTCTTGAAACATAGAGTTTCAAGTTAATTAAAGAACTGACACTTTTACTTGAGTATGGAGTTTCATCATGCATTTTAACAGTACTGGACATGACATTGCTAATTATTCTTTTGAAACATCTACACATCAATTTATGTAAATGCCCAGTCTGAATAACAAAGTTGTGACATACACCTGAGAATGGTTTAGCTTGCCAAGACACTCAGGAAAATTCCCAATGTCCCCTCTTTAATTATAATTTTGCCCAAACAGGTGCAAGCACAGGGAAGAAGCAGCACCATGTCATGCAGAGAGCTTACCCAGGTGTTTAAACCTACTATAGAATCATTTGTATGGTAAGGTAAAAATAGCCACAGCTTTATTTAGTTATTTAATTAGTGTTTAGTGTCATTCTTAAAAGTACTGACAAAGAGCCACAGAGAATAATAACATCTACTGTAAATCATCCATCATCTTACTCTCTACTTGTGATGCAACAGTTCTCGATCTGCACAGAGGCTTTGGAACACTTGGCAGCAAAAAAACCCTATCCATGGTTCTGAATTTTATTGGTTCCAGATACAGAAAGTACATGACAACCATTGGTTACAACTGCGGTTAAGGGTTTCAGATGTCTGAATCTGTTCCTGGAATTTATTTTGAGTTTTCTCTTAGGCAATGGGTATTTTTGCCCAACTGCCTTCAGCTGTTTATAAGCAGTATGTCTGTTGTACTATACTATTTTCCAGAAACTGCATTTCAGGAATTCTGTGCCAAAGTAGGTTAATCTAAAGCAATTAGACGACTGGAAAATTCTCTTCTCAGAGTCTATGAGTAAATGAAAATGTAGCAGTACTATTCTCTAGTGCAAGAACCAAAATAAATATGTCCTTGCACATATACAGTCATCGGCACACACTTAATGCGCTCATCTAATCAAGACATCTTAAAAATCTGTTGGGAGTTTGGCCTTTAACAAGCTATTGTTGAGCAAAAAGCATTTAAATATTTTACTTTTCAGGCTCTGACTGTTCTTAAGGCTGGTATTTATAGTTGTACATGTTTCTATACAATGGAAAATAATATTCAAAAAAATATATAAAAAATATAAAAATATAAAAAATATTTTTGTTTAAAGGCGAACTGTCTTTTAATAAAGCCTTAATAAAGGGAAATAACATTAATGCTGCAAATAATTACAGATCTAAACTATGTTTGTTGTAAAATTCTTCAAATCTTAAAACAGAGTTGTAAATAAGTTTTCCTATATAAAAAAGTGTATTGCCTTTCATGTGCTCATGATGCATTTGCAAACAAGCTGTAATTTTTTGACAGGTTATCAACACGCTTAGTACAAACATAGCCACCACATTCCCAATGAAAAAAAAACATTGTTGAGAGTTGCACAGTTAATTAAAGCAGGGGCACCACTCTACATCTGTCATATCACTTGGCAGTTACTTTAATTATATATTTTGGTCAATCTGTTCTTCCTGATGTGAGAGGGGATGCCATACATGAGACGACATCTGCTGAGGTATGTCACATGAGCTTCAACATCTGTCCATGTTTTTACACAGCCTGTCAATCACCTCATGTCTCATGTCTCATACGTAGTTATGCTATCATATTGAGAAACCACAAACACTGTCAAGTGTTGAGTGTTCACATCTGCGCCACAGTTACAATTAACACTCTTTTACTAAGTAACAAATCTACACACAAACACAGAGATTGGCACTACAGACAGATACCCAGACACACCCTGTGGCTTGCAGTCATTTTTGTCCCTTATGTTGTCCATCATGGAGACAGTGGTGACTGTTCTCTAAACTGACTCCACCCACAAAGGCTTGTGATCACCTAAGCTGTCAGCTAGCATCTGCTGAAACTACTAAGAAGACAACTGTGAGAGTGGCTCTGAAGATATCTCCACAGAAAACGTGTCACCTACACGTTGTTCAGAACTCAGTGGCATATTTCCCACTTCTATTTTTGCTCATTTGCATGTGGCAAACTTTATCTGCAAAGCGCTGGAAAATGTCAAACTGTTTTGTATGTATGACACTGCAATGTAATGTGTGGAAGCCCATGTCAAGTCATTCTAGATGACAATAAATTATACACATCAATGCAAAATATTTTCACTTCAAAATGATCCATGCATTGAATGCTAATGAATAATGATTAATAGTTAGCTGTGTTTGCTAACTAAGATGTAGTTACCTGGATATGAACATATACAATGATATTAGTCATTAGGTTGCACTTTTTGTTGCAGTATATTTGTTTGATTAGGGTATGCCAATGTAGTAGGCAGCCTTTGGATTAGGGGGGGTTCTCTGTAGCTATGTAATACTGTTTTACCTCCTGCTGACATTGAATTGAATTATCGTGCTGAGTGAGAGTTCAGTAGAGTAATTGCTGCATTTCAATAGCTCACGTATAACGTCCTTAGTAAACTGATGTGATCAAAACATCTGGACATTTTGCTGTACTCGACACAGTGTTACACTATTCCAGGATTATGGTAGTCTGCCTTATCTCCCTTGTGCGCACACACACACACACACACACAAATACACATTTACACTTTTCCAAGATGCATATCCACACACTTGCAGATGACACAGAAACCTAGAGACACACTAGCTTTCTATCCCTAGAGTCCACCGTTTTTTCCACCCGTAATCCTTTCTGAATCCAATATTTTGGTTTCCATGGCAATTTGAACCTTGACAAATGTTGTACAGATAAGAGGAGATAAAAGCATAAGGAGCAGGGAGATAAGAGCAAGTGACCTGTAGAGATCAGAGTATCAGGGGTCAGGCAAGAGAGCGGAAGTAAGTCACTCAGAAATGTTTCTTATTAGTGCAACACTTGAAAATATAACTGAAGGCAAGAGTTTTTGCACTAACATTCTCTGAGTGTCCAATTTTGCTCTCCAGAAATGTTGCATGAGGGAAAAACAAAGAGCAGGACAACATGTCACTGCAGTAAAATTAAGATAAATTGATACTATAATCTATATATAATTAGTCCAAAGAAGAAAACATATTATCCCCAATGCATAATAGTGTTGTCCATTAGAAAGTGGCAACTAGAACGTACAGTTTTGCAATTTTAATTCTATTTAAAGAAGTAACCTCAAATTTGAGAAGACAGCCTCTTCTTAATCTGTCAACTCATGTGCAATGTGCACAACAGTGAATATAACAGAGCAGACAGAAACAAATCTGTAATGAATTTTTAAGAAATTTTCATTTTGCATTTTTCCAATCAGGAGTGAAGGCACAACAATAACAGATACATTTAAATTATTCAAATCTGGTATTATGTTAATAGACTTTTAAGTAGATCATGACAGATTAACATTGCCATACATGAGTGTGCCCTTTAAAATTCAAAAGTGTTGCACACAATTTGAATACTACGCACAGTATATTTTTAAAAATGTAACTGTCCCTTGCTGATGCCAACAAACAACACAAAACACCAACCACATACTTTAAGCTGTAGTCACATTATTTTGTAAGTCATATATTTACCTGTTTGTTGTTGTACTTTGGTTGGCTGGTCTTGTAGCTGTAATCTGAATACTGGTCTGAGCCGGTAGAGTTGTCATCTCCTCCCGTTCCTACAAAGGTGTTGGCAGCGGGCAAGTCCTGGACAGCCTGATGCTTCTGTGAGGCAGATGGGGATTGGGCCTGTAGCTGGATGGAGGGCAAGGGGGAGTTGGAGCGGTAATGCCTCCCTATATCAGGACTTCCAGGAGAATAGGTTAAGGGCAGATGTATCCTGGGGCTATCATTGACTCCATCAAGGTTGAACTTAAGACTCTTTTGAAGACCGACCTCCTCCTCTTCCCCCAGTGGTTTTGGGGACTTCTGGGGTTTGCCTTTCCTTCCTCGTTTGCCTTTGGCATTCTTTGGTGCCTGTTTGGGTGCATACAAGTCCTTTGTTTCCTTTTTGCCAGCCTGATATCCACTCTTAGTTTCTCTCTGAATGCGATTTCGAATAAATACCACCACCAATATCAACATGACAACACCTGCCACACCAGCAAGGCTTCCAAACAAAATGTTACTGCGATGTGCAGCAAAACCATTTTCAGGATCGCCAGCAATGTCCCTGTCCAGTGGAGTGTAAAGACTGTGTCCAACTAGGGCTTCCACTAAGCTGACATTTGAAATTGTTTCATTGACATAGATGTGGACCAGGGCAGTGGTATGACGTGCAGGCTTTCCTCTGTCACTCACTCGTACTACTAGGCGATGTAGTCCACCATGTTTTCGGGTCATCTCCTTTGCTAGAGTGATCTCCCCAGTTGAAGGGGAAATACGAAATAACTGATAAGGGTTTCCACCAGCAATACTGTAGACGAGCTCCGCATTAGGACCACTGTCAAGGTCTTCAGCTTCCACTAACTCCACATGGCTGTCAGGGGAAGCTAGAGGTGACAAGCGCCTGAAGGAGGAATTGGAGGGCTTAGTGACCACAGGGTCGTTGTCATTTTCATCCAGTACATTGATTGTAACACCTACATACGATGACCTGGGTGGTTCTCCTCCATCCACAGCTTTTAGACGGAAAGTGTAACTGCTTTCTTTCTCCCTGTCAAATGAGATACTTGACAGAATGGTACCTGTTCCATTTTGAACAACAAACTTTCCTCCATCAGGTTCTACAGAGAGGTGAACACGAGCATTCTCACCTTTGTCCACATCCAGAACCGTCACCATACCAACTGGACTGAGGGGAGGCATGTTTTCCAAAACTGAAAAGCTGTAGCCACTAAGCATGAACTTGGGGTCATTGTCATTGCGGTCAAGGACTTTTATTACTACAGTTGCTGTTCCTTTGTGAACAGGTGACCCTTTATCTGCTGCGGTGACCCGGAACTCATATCGTTCTCTATGCTCACGGTCAAGTGGGCTTCGGGCTCTTACTTCACCAGTATTTGGATCAATTTCAAACAGACCTTTAATGGATGAGTCCCCCACAATATTATAGATAAGTTCCGCATTAGTGCCACTGTCAGCATCTGAAGCTGTGACATCCAAAACTTTTTCCCCAGGTTGGTTTTCTTCAGCAAAATCTACCTCGAACAAGGTTGGGGAAAATACTGGAGAGTTATCATTCACATCAGTCACCTGCACTTTTAGAGAGTTTGTACTTGATAGTGCTGGGTTTCCAGAATCTACAGCCACAATTTCAACTCTGTAATCTCTTACCCTTTCATAGTCAAGAGGAGTGGTGGTCTGTAAGAAATACTTCCTCTTGTTGTCACTGGAAGAGTCACTGGCAGGGCGGAGCTGAAAGGGCACATCTCCTGCTACTACACAAGTGACCACAGCATTCTCCCCCTCATCCTTGTCAGACACTTGCACCAAAGCAACAGCTGTTCCCACTGGCATGTCCTCTGAAATGTTAGCCACTCCTTCACTGTGTGTCACAAGACCAATCCCACGAATCTCCACAGCTGGAGCGTTGTCATTTTGATCAGTCACCTCTATGGTTACAAATGTCTTGGAGCTTTTAGGTTGAGGACCCTTATCCCTTGCAACCACGTAGAAGGACAGGCTGCTAATTTCCTCTCTGTCCAGTGGCCCCTTGACGTAAATAATACCTGTGGAGCGATCGATTCGTAAGAGTTTCGGCACTGGGTCTACTGCTTGGTGAAGGGTGTACTCAATTTCTCCATTAGGGCCCATGTCAGAGTCGTTTGCTTTGACCTACAATGAAAGGAATGCAGTGGTTAAAGGTGGGAATAATATATGATGGTTGTTAGAATTAAAAGAAGCCAGTGTAGGAATTTCTCTAATAATCACTGGTCAGTAATGAATGAATGAATAAAGTAATTAATAGAAGTTTGATCACATTAGTTTTAAAAGCTTTAGTTAGGCATATTTCATTACTGACTCTCTGCTTTTAATGTGTCTGTCACTGGCCTTTTCTCTGTAGTTCCCCTTTGTTTTATTCCAGCAAAAGGCAAAAGAAAAGCTTCACATGAAAACATATGGCAAAATATTACTGCTATTTCTTTCATGACAGTCAGTGCAATTTCACAGCAGTATGCAGAGAAAATCCTACACAAAGCATCATACTCCTACACTCAGACATTTTGTATCTCTACTGCTGCAAGTATAATAACAGAACAAAAGCAGTAAGTACCTTAATTGCCTGTACGAGCCTAATGTGTTAATGCTATTGCATCTAATATTGACTTAAAATGAACATGAACGATTTGAACATATACATTTGAGAACATACTGCACATGATTCATCATGAACTACTGTAAGTATTGTCTTTATTTCCCAAGAAATCTGCACTATAGGTTACATTCTGAACATGTAGCTGTTAGACTATTTGCCAGATTAAAAAAAAAAAGCTGTCTCAAGAATAAACACTCCATAAAACTGATTCAACAGCAGCTGAGTATTAAATTAAAAACATTACCAAGCTAAACAATTTAAAGATGTTATTAAAAGGGAAACATGCTTTGCAGTCTTACCTGCAACACAGAGTGTCCCACTGGACTATTTTCCATTACTTCAGCCTCATACATGGACTTTTCAAATTTGGGAGAGTTATCATTGGCATCAGTGACTACTACTCTCAGCAAAGCACTGCTGTAGCGCTGAGGATTTCCTCCATCCACTGCCTTAATGGTGAGGTCATAGGAATCCTTTAACTCACGATCTAGGTTGCCCAGGACAATGAGCTGTGGGAGCTTCCCTCCCCTGTCATCAGCCACTTGTAAACCAAATAGGGTTGCAGCATCTGGTCCTGCAGTCAGAGCATAGTCATCCACTCCATTCCTGTCTGAGTCCCTGTCTGTAGCTAAAGGTATAGAGAATAATGCTCCCATGATTGTGTTCTCAGGGACAGAGATGGTGAGTACAGAAGAGGGAAATTGTGGGGTGTTGTCATTGATGTCCTGTACTTCGATGCGTCCTTCGATGAGTCTCGGGCTCTGATTTTGTATCAGATCTGTCACTGATACTTCAAATTCCAGGTAGCAGGGCTTACCCTTAGCTTGTGATCGGCAGTCCCTCAGGGTCTCCCTGTCTATGGGAATCTCTGTGGTGAAAATGTCCCCTGTCTTTCCATCAACACGAAGGTAAGGGGCACCCACCTCCAGCTTGTAGAGATGACCTGAGTCTGGCAGTCCCTGGTCTGCTGCCAGACTGCCAATAAGTGTGTTGGGAGGCTGCTCCTCCTGAACTCGGTACAGGATGCTGCCTTCAGCAATGCCACAGCGCAGCACCAGGACCCAAAACAGCACTACTTGTAAGTTCAGTTCCATTAGGTCATTGAAGAGATGCCTGTAAATGACAAAGAATCTGTGTCAAATATTATCATTTAAAACCTACAAAGCCTGCAAGTACAACGTCATAATTAGAGAACAGCAACAACAACAAAAGAAAAGAGACATTTTCAAAAAATGTCATCATAAGCATATCCCGGCATGGTTTATTTTTTGTCCCAGGGCTCACAAAGCTTCAATAAATGTCTCAGTTTTACAAATTCCATGTAGAAATTAGTGTAAGAACAAGAAATTATATCTTGTAAGCTTTCAGACAAAACAAACTTGAGGGCCAGTGTGGATTGTTTCAGCTGTGTAATCAAATAAAAATGAAATACAAAATCTCTAAAATTCAACTCAGCCTAAGAGACTCATTATTTCAGTATAACACTGCTAGACATTGAGTGGTGAAGCAATGTAGCTCAAAAATAACCTACAGTGTAAACATGCTCCCAAAAATAAATCCTTACAAACCTGCCAAGATGTTGTCTATTGACACAGCTAAATTCTTTGATCTATTTCATTAAAAGAGGGGCCTCTAACAACAAGGGCTTGCACACTAAGGGTCAGTGAGGATATTTATTCTTATGCAGATTATGCAATTGGCTATTAACATAACATGCAGCTTGCAACAATGCACAATGCAAAATATTCAATCCACGCGCCATTGCTACTGGCTAGCTCAAACACTGTAATCATTATGTTTGATTTTGAACCTTTCAACTCTGTAATTACGACCCATTATTTTAGTGTCTTCTTTGATCTGCATTCCCTGCAGCTAAAGAATTCTGTCTTTTTTCATGCTGCAGTGATTTTAGACTGTAATTATTTTCTCTGTGTGTGTGTGTGTGTGTGTGTAGTTCTCCATTGGTAATTGAAATGGGGAGAGACATAAAGGTTAAGTACAAGGTCCTATGCCCTAGAAATCTTTGTGGTGGTAGTATTTTACCAGATTTTTGAGTGTGCATGTCTCCTTACTCATCATGCGTGTGTTCATTCCTATCACTTCCTAAAACTTATTCGAATTATGCTTTTCATTTGCTTAACTTTTGCACATGACACACTATGTTTTATTACACACAGAAGAACTGCTCCGATCAGTCGCGCACTAAATTGAAAAAGAGAGCGTAAGTGTTGGATCTAGTTTTGGCCAATACATTGAGTTTAAAAATTGGAGAAAGAACAAGTGGGATCATTCCAGCCTTAGCTTATGTGGGTGTGGAAGGGAAATATAGCACATGAGAGTGAGCAAAGTGTTATTATGTGTTCAAATCCTGCATCTCCTCAAATAAAGCAATGTACCACCGAGGGCCAAAGCAAATATGTATTAAACTAGATGGCAAAACACAAATTCAATAGGAAATCCAAATGTTCCTGGATACATTAAAAATGGAAGTGCATCTTATTGATGCACTAATTGCTCAGATATTGATGTCCCCCTTTTTACATTTGCAGGGGGAGTCTTTAATCAATGTGGCGTGACGAGTGAGTGTGCTTTCTGTGTTCATGTGTGCAGTAGAAAAACAGGTCACAATAAAAAAAAAAAAAAGATTTAATCATACACATTTCTTGTATCTATAATTGACAGTTAACATCCTAATGCAATTTGTAGCATGAGAAAAGTAGTGAAAGTTATTCTGCATATAATTGTAAATGTCGTGAAGATTGTGAAAAAGAATTATGCATTACCTCAGATTAACAGAAGTTATTTATCGCATTGGTTTTGAGTATCTCTGTCTTACAACTATATATCTTAAAGTCAAACAAATAGGAAAAAGTCATGATTACATTATATGTACTTGAACTTACTAATACCAGCATAATTATTCTTTTTTTTTAATATTGACTGTATTGCTAAATTTTTCAAAACAACTTTTACACAAGGACGCTTCCAAAAAGTTGTTTCCCTCATGTTGTTTTTACCTGTAAATGCTGCCATTATAGCTACATCTAGAACAAATAGGCATGCTTTGATAATGACATGATTGTTCTGGTTGATGACACTCATGACTTAATATCTTCCAGTTGGCCTCATGCCTGTCTTCCAGATGGCACTGTGCCTGGCAGCCATACTGAATTGTCGTTCATTTTTCTTTGTTTACATTTACATTAAAATTCATGTTGTTGGTGAAATGTGTGTTTCGCCATCACTCAGTGAGAATGACTGAATATTGTTGAGACCATGACTTTGGGTTTGTGACTTATATTTCTCAACTACCTTACAAACATTTTATCAAAAAGTTGACAGCATCAAATTCATTTGTCAAAGTACTCTGAGGTGCTGGTGAAGGGGAACTTGTGCTGAGATTTTTCACTTCTGAAAGATGTGAGACTTCTTTGACTGCCGCATGTCTCACCAAAGTTCACTACCTGAGCAGCAAAACTGATAAATTAGAACTGCTGAACACAACTGGAGGTGACATTTCCTGAATCTCAGCACTTTTTCTGTGGAAAAACTTGGTTATCATCTGCCATCGCAGATGGTGTGGTAGACCCACAAGACTACAAGCTGATTCAGGCGGATAGTGAGACACAACTCAGCATAAAATCAAAGGGAGAAGCTAGAGGTTAGTTTTCCAGTGAGTTTAAATGTGTCATACAAGAGTCCTGGTCAATCTGTCTAAAATCACGTCATGTTCTTTGGATTAAGGCTTCTGTAAGGGCCAAATTATACAATAGGAATGCTGACAAATTGGGCAGCTGCTACTGCACTGAACAACTGAATAAGGGTTTGCAACTCAGGTATCTCCAGGAGGTGTGAGGCTGAGAAAATGAAATTCTTATGGCTATTAAAACTCACGCTGTCTACATTCGAGCACTGAGGCACCATAGTGATGTCTAACTCTGCAGAAACTTTTTTTTTCTATCCATTAAAAGTGGAAAATCACAGAGCTACAGCACAGGAAAAGTTGGACCTGGATAATGCTTGGGTGACCTCTACTGTACTACAAATTGAATGAGTGGAGTATATATTGTATTTACTTTACACACAAACATTAAGGCTCTACACAGTCTAAAAGAGCCCACACTGTAATTTCTTTAAGCACTGTTTGTTGAAGAACTGCATGTTGCTAAAACAGACAAACCAAAAAACACCCTGAGCCACACGCTTATGGAGGTGCGAAACAGATCTTTTTAAGGTATATATTTCCAACTGCAATCAAAGCATCTACTCTCTGACTGAGGAGAGAAGTTTAACTCTAACACAGAATCAGCGTTCAGCACATAAGCTCATGCTGTGCTCATGCAATGGTCCAGATGGTTCCAACACAGAGCAAAACTGAACGCAGCCTGTAGCACAGTATGGAGGTGGACCTTCAGAGACTGTCTCAAACTGCCTGATGGGTCTACTGTTTCCTGCATCTCCTGCGAAGATGTTTAACTTTGCAACAAAGAATGCAGATAGGAAAAATAAATTCAGCAATATATTTTAAAACCCAAGGAACATCTTAGCGTAGGGTCGCCACATGGTAAGAACTCTGTTTGACCAAAGCTCTGATAATTGAGACCATAAGGACTGACAAGTAAAAGTGCAAGAATAAAATGGAGAGTCTGTGTTTTCAGTCTCGTGCTCAGCATGGCCATCACTCCAAGATGCAGGAAAGCTCACTCAAGCATAGCCCTTCACCTGTCAGTGACCTCTGTAGACAATACTGACTCTAACAACAATGGAAGGTTGTCTACTGTGTCATTTGAGTGTTTTATAATTTGTACAAAATGTTGAATTTTTCATTAAATACATGTTATTATTTATCAGAATATTAGATTTTTTTAAAATCATCCAAAAAAATCTACTAAAAAACACAAAGCAACTTCAGGGCTGTGTTCATGTGATAGGATAACCTTTTAATAACTAAAGAAAAATGAGTTTGTTTTGTTAGAAAACAAAAATTGCCAAAGAGGACAAAGCAAAAAATATTGCATTCACAGTCAGAATATTGGAGCAGATGCAACAACTTCAAAAGGAATATGGTGACACTTGAATTTCAACAGTGGATACAGGATAAGAGGATGTCTCATCAAACTTTTGCTCCCTTTCTGTTCCTTTTGATCTCTCCTTTACCTCATGGATCTAACCATTTCCTCCAGTGCCATTTTGAATGACAGTGAACTCCCAAATTCCTCCTAGCAACTGCCTGCCATCCTAAATCTCTCCACCTCTCCCTAAAGGCTCAGGGCCTAGCGCAAGTGCCGCTGCGCTGCTCCTCACAAAGGAGAAGGTGAAAGACTTCACTTGGAGCCACACATCAGTCAAACTGCAAGGTCTGATTGAGTCTCACCTGAAGCCCTCACACATTGCACCGCTCAGGCTGATATCACTGTTAAAGACAATGTTTCAAATTCTACATGTCTACACTCAACATCCCTTTAAATTGTGCACAGCTTGTCTCATTCCCAAGGGAGCTATAATTCCCTGCCTTAATGAGGCCAGAGGTGGAGAACCCGACTAAGAAATGCCCGCATCACCTGGGCCTCTACAGATGAATCCTGTTCATTCACTGCTGAATTTGCTTCCACTTGTGTTTTGGCAAAAACCTGTTGCACCACAGGCAGTTGTCAAACTGTCCTCAAGAATGTTGATGGTTTGTAAATGGGATGTTTTTACTGGTGCAGTCTCAGTATAACAGCTGCTTATTTTTATAGCAAATAACATCACCAATCTACAGCATCATCATCTATATATTTTATGTGACGCAGACATTTTTTTCTTGAACACAATTTGCAAATATAGTATTATCTAAAAAGATAAGTCTGAGATCATCCAGTATCAGTACCTAGCTTTAAAGTAAAAGAAGTACAAAAGTGCATATATTAAGAGTTGTTGTCATACATGAAAGAAAAAAAAAGTATTTGAAATTGAACAATACTGTATAATTGTGTTGCCGAGCATGTGCGCCTGTCCCGGTTACCATAGAGACAGACTATCCACTGTCTGAGTCAACTCAGTGAGTGACTGGGTGACATTTGCTCTTTTAAGTTGGCTGCTCTACAGGTCCAGCAGAAATGACTCAAGCGTACAATTAACTGGGGCATAATTGTAAAATTACTAATATGTCAAAGGTTTATGGTTTTGTCTGGAAAAAATAATTCTGATATCATACTAATGACTGTGTACTAATTGGCTGGTGTGCAGTAGCAGAAGAACTACCAGTGCGCTTGCTCCCATTAGAATCAGAATTCTCACCTGTTACCTGCTGCAAATCAAGCTCATGAATTTCTACAGTAGGATGTGCTCTTCCCTGCTCTGCTTATCGTCGCACACTGCTCGAGTATAGGAAGATAGCAGATGATTTAATGATTTTTTGCAACTGATGTGGTTTGATATATTGGCTGACTCTGCGCCTTTAGCTAGTATAACAGGTAAAATCCATTACCCTCCCACCAGCATGATTTATGATGGGTAGTATCACAGCTGTGGGTCGCCTTACAGCTGATCTACCAATAGAATTTACTGCAAACTGATACTCTACACACTTCTAGTGACTGTAAACTCTGACCATCAGTAATGAGAAAGCGATGGCCTTTGGTTGGAAGCACTTGCTAAGGGCATGAACATTTGATTTAGTTATTTATCCACAAAAAAAGAATCCCATTTAATAAATATACTAAGATCACAGAAGCTGCATTCAGACACTGCTGGTGTTTAAAGGGGGATGTGAACATACCGAAAAGTCGTACACTTTATTTTCTTTCTCTGTCTGTATATGTGTCCAAAATCAGTTTAGTTAGATTTCCTTTCTGAGAGAGAGGGTTCACTCTCTCCAGCAGCTGTTTGAGCAGTCATGTCAGAAAACCTATTTGCACCCTTTCTGTGATGTGATATGTTCACCAAATGGCAAACAGTTAACCTTCCCCCAGCAACTGCATTACATGAAACACATTACAGAGGAAATGTGGCAAGTTTATCATTGTTCAAGTGCATGTGAGAACACAGTAATAGTCTGCTTGACCTGCAGATAGATAGATAGATAGATAGATAGATAGATAGATAGATAGATAGAATACTTGTTTATAACCAAATAATTATGTCTGCTACCAAACTCCTATCACACACAACTCATACTAACTTAGATCATTACATTGATCAGGTTTATGTGTTAAAGCCAGTTTACCATACATAAAGTAAAAGTGGGTTATCAGCCTGTTTAGATCTGGTCTGTACCGATGGCCTTGCATGAGAGTATGTGAGACAACTTCCCACATTACTACGTAGAGCAGACTAATAAAATGTGCCCGGTGGTCGGTGGAGTGATGAGAAACAACACCCCGGACTCACACTGTACAGCAGAGATTACCTGTGTGGACGCGTTGTCAAACACGCATTTTCTCCATTTACACACGCAAATGTCTCAGGAGGGAAAACTGTCGATGAGTTCTTAACATGGCAGGCTATACGTCATAATCAATTGCGCAAAAGAAATCGTTACACCGCCGCAAATAATGACCCCCGAGTAAAGGCAATTAGTACGATGTTTGCAGTTAGTGTCAAAGAAACGTCGAGCTAAGGGATGAAACAACATTATCCGCTCCATACAATCATTGTGGTACAATAACATGCAATTAGCTGATCACAGGAACAGACCGGGCTGAAGTACACGGACTCATAATGCAGCTGAAGTGCAATGATATGCAGACTTAATGACTTAACGCCACTGCGCGCAGATGCCAGACCTCAAGTCTACTCGGATGTGTTTAAATTTCAGTGCATCGCCGTTGCAGCTGACATATCTAGATCACATCCTTTCAATCACGATATCCTATCAACCTGTAACACCGAGCAGCATCCGCTTGTCTAATGCAAAGTCCACCGCTGACAACTTGTTGTACACGCTGTGTTTCTGGGCCTGCGTTATCACAAATCACTCCAGACAAGTCGGGATTGTTTTTAAAAGCAACTTCATTCACGCTGCAGCACACATCTTTAACGCTGACCAGTCCACTCAACTTTCTTAGTCAATTCTGCAATAATTTCAGTACCTGAGACAGAGACTTCGCTATAAGCGCTTGTCGCGTAGCCAAATCGTTCGCAGCTGATCTGTGCACCAGTGCTCCTGAAGGCACCCTCCAATCTCCGTCACAGTAACTTCAGCAGCCACAAAATCCAGTCATTGCCTTTAGAACTTTCCGCGTTCAAATACTGTTGAAATACAAGATCCTGTGTCCCGCGGGTCTGTGGAACAGATGCGTTGTTGTGTCCGTCTCAGTGTCAGAAGTTAAGAGCGATTTGCGTTTAATGCTAACACAGCTGGGAAATGAAGAGTCTCATTCCATAGGGAAAGCCCACTGTGTGTCATTTCCAATCCTCAGTAACTGATCCCTGCCAAGATGTGCACTCGCTGGCGCATCCCGTTTGCTCCAAGTTTCTCCAGCGCTTTCCTTGGTCGAAGTAGCCTAGAGCGCACTCTGAGGACGCACTGGGGCTCTGAACGGTAGCAACACAAATGTCATTTTTGCAACCTTAAACGGGAAAAGCTAAGCGGTCCTAAACAAGAAGCTCATCTGAAGCATTTCCAGAGAGCAAGTGGTGAGATAGTGTAGTTGCTTCTCTCTCTCTCTCTCTCTCCCCTTTTCTCTCTTCTCATCGGAGCGTGGGAGGAGGTGGGGCTGCCATCCACCGCAGCGCACAGCAACTTCACACTCATCACATTATGCCAGGGCTGTCTACCAGGAAACTGTGTGGTTCCTACAGTCTAAGGAGATCTCATCAAACTGGGTCACCCCAAACAGGGGATTGCGCCTTATTAAATAATCGTGTCATTCAATCGCTGTGCGCACGTGTTGTGCTACTTTTATTCTCGCTGGTGCTTCCACTGATTTAAAATGTACAACTTGTCTAAATTTTGGTAACAGGTAGCCTTCACTGACTGTTTACTTGTTGATATGCATTCCATGTAGCAAAATGAGTGGCATAAAATGGAAGCCGGTTGACCACTGTTTATTCCTTTGGCGCCACCCTCAGGCGGTTATAATAAGGAAGTGGAGAAATACTGTCCTCTCCATCAGATGAGGAAATTAGGGGAATTGAATGTTAACGTTGCATGATGTTGGAGTAATGCACCTTATTATGTTGGTTTCTTGCCTGTAAATACAGTGACTGTAAACAACAATGGAAAAAAGAGCTATGCTGGAGGTGTACACAGGGCTAAACTAGTTATGTCTGACATCTATTAAAACTGCAGCAGCGTAATTAAAAAAACAATGCTTTTGCTCAGGGCTATAAATCAGCATGGCTCAGCAGGGAGTGGAATCCATCCCACACCACAGTTATTCTCTTCCTTTCTTCCTTAACACTGATGCCAGTGATCAGAACTGCTTAAGCATAAGCAACAGACCAGGAGCAATGAGTCAAATGCCGGTTCTGTCACAAAGCAAAGCCTTAAGCAATGTCCTCAGGAGAAAACTTGATTTCCTATCTTCCCCAGCCATTCTGAAGCAAGAGTTTATCAAGAGTGTTTCCAGTCTGTGATCCTTTACTCCTCCCCCATCTCTCATTAGCTGCAAACACACAGCTGTTGGGTTACCTCTCCAGGGCTCCCATTAAGGGCTGCCACTCAGGCTTACAGTGTCCCTGAGCCAATCATATTAGAGCTCCCGCCCACGCACTGCCATGGCTATGCTGCACTTCACCAGTCATACTAATAACATTTAACAGTTTTCACAGGTAGTCCAAAAGTCATATGAGAAGAGCCCAGGTAGAGAGAGAGGGAACAGAAATTAATATTTATACAGTATGCATGGAAATAAAGGACAAAATCAAAGAATCAGTACATCAGTGGTGAATGACCAGCCAGAGTCAAATGATTACTTTCCTTTTTAAATGTTGTAAAGTCTAATTTATGACATGCTTTATATTACTGGAAACAATTTAAATTCATGTTTCATATCATTTAATAGAAATCAAGTCTGATGATCTCTCAATGAATATGTTCGGGATAATTACGCGGAAATTAATGTATTGTCAATTTATTAAGTCACTTACTGAAGTTAAGCCAAACAGCAGAAACAGACATTTTCAACAAAGGCATTGTCTTTTCCAGGTGTAATTGAGTGTGGGCTGAGATGCTGCTTCATTTCATGTCTTTAAGTGGGTTTAAAGAGCACAGCTCTGTTTGATTCCCACTCACCTTTTCCTGGTGGCCATCTGAATACGAAAGAGCTAAAACAAGGACAAAGCAAGGGTAATCGGTGCATTAAGAACAAAGACATCAAATGACATTAAACTCTACCAAACCCCCCAAAAGTTCATGTCCACAATGTAGCAGCTGGAACAATTTATGCCGCCAGCGTCGTTAATACCACAGCATCATACTGTGTGACTTTTTATTTCAAATCTGACATTGTCTTAGAAACACATTCAACAAGCAAGTGTTCGTCATGTTTTTCCAAAGAAGCCCATTTTTGAGATTAATCTCCGTTTACGCAAACTGATGTTGAACACTTTTAAGCTCAGCACTTGAATCCTCTGCAGGCAGACGGAGTGTTAGAATTCTAAGCTCATGGCTTGTTTGCTATTGCGGCACACAGTGTGTGAATGTGATCTGTATGCATTTACATCTATTCTCTTATCACATACCACACCTGGAGCACCTTTCCTTCTCCCAGGAAACACATACATCATATGAGGTATATGCAGACAAATAATAAGACAGGGGCAATAACAGGCATATGTAAAGATATACACACATATACAGACATATAACACATAAGGGGATACATACAAAGGAAAAATAAATTAATAGTATACAACTACAGCAGAAGTATTAGAAGTGGAAATAATAGGCAAAAACTGGTGCTGCACTGCTCTTTATATGCACATGTTGTCTGCTGATGATGATGATTGTCATATTCCAGTCAGAATTGTCACAGCAGCTGTTTTGCCAATAGCAGCTACTGTGACATCATGAGGTGTGGCCTGGGATGCAACATTTCACACCACATGTATGAGTGCAAGTACACTTTTCTGCCTTTTGGGATTTGTTGTGGATTTACTCATCACAATAAAAAAACTGAATGTAGGATATTTCATGCTCAGTTGTGGAAAAAAAACATCTTTTAAGTTCCTCACATTTTCGTCTCTCTCCTTGGGAGGAAACTGAGTTGAATAATATGTTGCATTGAAATTGCAGCACATCAACTTGGTGGTGCGGGAGCAGTTACAGATGGGTCACCCAGGGGGCAGAATGGGCACTGATGCGAAACAGAAACTTGACGCTTCTTGAACTGCTTAGCCCTGAGTCGAAGCCGAGCAATACAGTCATCAGCTCAGAACAAATTTCAGTATACTGGTGTAAATCTGATCATCACTAACAAAGTGATGTGGAACCAAAGTTATTTTGTACAAAACTTCAAAATGTCTAACGATAGAATGTTTCTACACATGCTATAAGTGGAGAACCTAAGGATTACTGATGTGCGAGAGGAGTGAAGGGTAGCCTGTCTGCTCCGATCCAAGTGTTACTGTAGCACAAATTGCTGAAAAATGGAATGCTTGCTATGATCAACAGGTGTAAAAACACTCATCACTCAAGCACATCGCTTGCTGCAAATGGGCTGTGTTGCCACAGACTGGTCAGAGTTCACATGCTGACCCTTGTTTACCACCATAAATGCCTAAAATGGGCAACTGAGCATCACTTCTGGACCAAGGAATAAATGGAAGAAGGTGACCTGGTCTGACGGATCACATGTTCTTTTCTTTTAAATTTCTTTTACTGGAGAACAGATGGAACCAGAATTTCCTGTGTTTGAACCATAATTACCTCACTGCCCATCTTACAGGACAGGATATGCTGTTGACATCCAGAGGTACTGTGCAGTCCATGTCCCAATAGGTCAGAGCTGTTTAAACTGTAGATCTCGTGTGGTGCTGAAAAGACCAAGTCATTCTGTCACATGCATGTAAACACTTGAGTATTAAAACCAGCTCAAAAACTGTTAAACTATTGCTTTGACAATGCACGTTGCAATAAAGAGCATGTGAATATTAGTTAACAAGCAGCACAGTTAGTTAATAAATATATTTATAGTTAAAATAGGTACTTAGTCACATAAACTGTTAAACCAGTAAGTTGAGCATAAACAATAAATTGTTTAAAGAGAAGTAATGAATAAACACTAATAACTAAAAGAAAATGTAAATTATGACTAGTTGATGATAAGAAAATATTTTTTATTATATTCAATTTATAATTTACTGAATGAACAAATTTTATTTTTTTGTGGTATTGCACTGAAAAACTTCAGAAAAAATTTCGAGGGATGCAGTCCGTCAGTCCTCAGTCTGAAGTTTCAAATCCTAGAATGAACTCCCACAGATATTTATTAGCACTTATTGAGATTCCATCACAAGAAGCAACAGTTTGGTCATGAAAGCTCTTTTTTTACACCATGCCCAATTTCAGTAAATTGTCTGCATGATTAATTTTTCTTCAGTTCTATATTCTGGTTCACATCGTATGCAGCCTTTTGATAATGTAATCGTGCATAGTCTGATCCAAGCTTATTGTTTTTCTCTCATCTGAGCAAATGCTTTAATGATTCTAAATTTAAAATCTGGCCACTAATTCGTTACACACATTTTAAGCACACTCGGTGAGGAGAATGAGAAGTGAGAATTATTTACAATATAATTAGAGCAAAACAAGTTTAGTTTTGTTCTATGTGAACATGCTCATGTATCATCGTAGATTATTATTATGACTTACTTTTTGTCACTACAAATGCAGAATACAATTTACAATTTCCTTTAAAAGTGGCAGGTGCTAGAGTCATATTGTTGAAACACCCACTCTCTGGCTTGCATTTTATGTGTTTGCACGTTTTACATACAGTTTAATTTTGCATGTAATATCAGAAATCTCTATTCAAAACTCCACCTGGTGATTCAGATGTTTCCAGTTGCAATTAAAAAAGAAATAAGATTGAGTGCTTGAGTTAAAATACAGGAAGTAAATCAATCATTCTCTGAAAGCTGACACGATCTAATGACTGAAATAGATAACAGATTTCCATAATGGAACACATCTGGTGAGATCTAAAAGAGGTGTGTTTATAAAGCTGTCAACACCACACACAGAACTCCACATGATTCCTGTCATGATTTAGCTTGCTCTGTTGGTGTGTGCGTTTATGTGTGTATCTCTGATTGGCAGTTATCAAGTTTGGGCTATTTACCCAACAATGTTATCAACTGCCATCTTGTACACTGCCTTTCTACACGATGTGATACATGGAAAGGTGCGAAGCCTTTGCAGTACAGCATGTACTGACTGGAAAAAAGAAATGAGAAGACCAGAACAGATCATGAGTAGGAAGACAATGATGGTCAAAGTCATAGGTTAAGGCCATATTTATAGCTGCACATTTATTCATTCTGGTTGAGGTCTGACCCTCAACTCTCCTTTATAACAACGTATACAATGTACAGATATATGGTCCTATAAATTTCATGACAGTTTCTGCTTCTAGCTGTTATTTGCTGGGAAAATACTGTATACAGTAAACTTAAATCAAAACAAGAGAGAGCATTTGCACCTATGTTTGGCCCCATGTGGTTTGGTTAATTAACAGAATGGGCTCCCTGTCTAGCAGAGAGTATTAAGAGGTGGGTGGATCTGCATCCCTGTTGTAGAAAATGAAATATCTGAATATGGGAAAACAAGGTGCTTCAGAAACTGTTTCCTCAATTTCACAGAGCTCGACTTTAAACAGGCAACTAGAATATGTTTTTAAAATTAATATTCAAACACATCAACCCGAGCAATGATTATACTGCACTGTGGTGGTAAGTCATCCTGTTACTGTCACATAAACATGTCTCTGCGTATTATACTTGTGCTTCCTTATCCTAATCAGTGCATCTATTCCAGCATCTGAGCAGCAGACTGCGTCAGTATTTCTCTTATAATATAGGGATGGGAATGTTGCATTGTTTTTACCCATGCAAGTTGCTTTGCTTGCTCCTTGTTTATGTTTGCCGCTGGGTTTGGATTATCTCCACATGATCCCAACAGTTTGGCATGCAATAGCAGCAACAATAGCATTTCTGACGGTGAAACAGTGGGCTTTAAACACTCCTGTAGTTTTGCTGCACAGCACAGCTGCTAACCCTAGACCATCTAAAGAAACTGGGAAAGACAAAAATAAAAGAGAGGAAACAAATTAAGCTACTTAGCATTTTGGTCTTGCTTTTTAAAAAGATTAAATTATGTACAAAGTCATAAATAAAATGTATAGATTTGAATGGCTTAGCAAATGGCAGCATTTATCTAGTTCTGCAGTCTTAATCAAAGGCTCGGCTAATTGAATTGTGGATCAAGTTATTTTGTCTCATTTTTCAAAACTGTTTTTTTTTTTTTTTTTCAATTTACAGTGTAGTGTGCCAAACCATTCAGCTGATTACAGACTCGCTCTACTGCCAGTGGGGAGGTTTCAAGATTTTCACTCTAAAGTTGATGGCAGGAAAATAACAGAGTCCTCTCTAAGCTCTTACCAATGACCTTTAATGTAAGGTACATCATACACTTGGTTAAATACTCACTGGGTGACATCTGTAAAGGCTAAAAAAGATGATTTGATGAAAAATAAAATGGTTCAAGTGTATATGATGGGGTTAATGGACTAGACATCAGACTTCAGATATCTATTTGCACTGATAAATGAAAACAGACTGATAATACAACATATTGTAATAGCAGATCAGATTTAGATTAATATGCACAGTATGACAAAGACTTAACGGCAAGATGTGATTTACCAGACTTGCTTGCTATTTTCTAAAAGGCCTTTTTTCTTTCCATGTTATTTTTAATTTTTTTGTCACGTCCGATGTTCAGTTTAGTTGTTTAGTTCAAATTCCAAATGTATGAAGTAACTAAGGGAACAAAAAAAGTTGCTTAGCACATATTATGGTCTGTCATTCAAAATTCCAGCTTCTCAGTTTCACATGCAAGATCCACATAAATCTTTTCATTTTCTACTAGTATGAATCATATGATTTTAATATTAATGATTTTGACACGACCTGGCATCAAATTTAATATAACACTGAAAATTAGATCATGAGTGAAACTTCCATTTGGGGCGATATATTATTCCATAAGAAACTTAAAAATGTCCGGGAAATATATGAGTTGCAAGCAGAGACACTCCAGTGGACAGATGAAATGTGTTCATATTAAATGTACCGCTATTTTCATTATTATTAGTTGCTGGTAAAATGGGATCTCATTTCCATGACTTTAATAATGTTCAACATCAGATTCAGGCCTCTAAAGAAATCTGAGCTAGGACTACAGGAAATCACAGTTTTTATCAGTTTCAAATTATTAAAGTCGATTTAATGAACACATTAGACAATAATAAAAAATATGTTTTCCCATTTGGTATGAACAACATGCCAGGGACTGTGTGTGTGTGAGTCACTGTCTCTCAGTCTGTCACATAAACCATGTTGCATGCCCAACAAATAATAGAAGAACTGTTTCTTCAGGAACAGCAGCCTTCAGAACTTGTCTACCAACTCACCACTGGAAGAAGTTGACCCATTCACTGTTCAAATGGTTTTATAAATGCTATATACTAATTGCTTTAGCTGAGTGTGATACTGGCTGAAGTGAGAATAAATTATCTGATGATTGTTGAAGCTCACCCACGCAACTATATTCAAAGGCACAGTAGCCAGGTAAAGGCAACATTATTTTATTTCTCCATTTATTTCACATTTTCAAAAACATGATCTTGACCTATCAAGCCACCTACAGATATGTTTATCTTATACTTCCTCTAAAGTCAGGCCTGGATTTGAAGTGGTTTTCTGCTTTATTAGTTTCTTTATTGTTATATCCATAGATGTTGTGTTTTTCCTTTTTGTGGTTAATAGTCCACAGAAGCAAAACTATCTTCAGTAGCTCATGCACTAAAGAACTAGAAAAGAAGTAAAACATACAGCTTGTTTGTGCTCTAATAAAAGTTTTTTATTACTGCTTGTTTTATCATTACCAGTGCCTTCGAATGTACATTATGTCTTGTTGCCATCCATTCCGACCACCTTCTGGCAACCGTGTTATTAATAAATATAGTGCCTCATTCATTCATTCAAAAAAAAACTGTGGCTTTGGAACATAATTCATTCAGTGACCATGTTTTCAACATAAATAGGAAATCAATTTATTAGTCTTTGAATGAAACTTCTACGAAATAGTTGTTTCAGCAAGGTAAGAATAATGTGGGAGAAAAGATCATTAGAATTGTTGACAGGCGAGTTTATTATTTTAATGGCAAACTACTACAACTCTAACATACAGCAATGATAATGTTTAATATAAAGAAGAAACTATTTTATGTACCGCTTTAAGGACTTTAGGGACTGATAGCAGGCTGATAAGTAGGTAGTACAGTATACTGTGCTTTCCAAAGTGAAACAGCTCTATCAGTCTTCACCATTAATGGGACCAGCATTATAAATTCTTCATGACCGCACAAAGTTAGCTCATAATAGCTCCAGCTATTCTTCAGCACAAAGAACAAAAGGCTTGTGTGCTATCTTGTGTCACTAATAGCCATAACATTGAGAGAAATTATTGTTTTCATCTTTTCAAAAGAAGGCAATATGGCAGATATCCAAAAGGAAGAGACAAAATCTAGTGTTTTCACTCGTGTTGACCACGTTGGTAATAAAGCAAAAGAAAATAATATACAAGCAAGCCTTTAACGGCGTATACGCGTGTGCTCTTATAGGGCATTCTGAATGAAAAACACTGAGCAAATGATATCTAGAATATATAAGAATATCCAATGGCTGGAAATGAAAGACATTTTTCTTGCTTTATTGTGCATCCAAATAGCTTCTTGAAAAAGACAGAAGCTGGAGGCTGCCAATACAATACTTTAGGGAAAAGAGAAAAGGCAAAACATCTGGCCTCCAAATTTTAATTAGACTTACCATTGGGACTTCTTTCATTTTATATACTGGGGTACTTCTTTTCCTTGAGGAATACTTAACAACATGATGTGGAATAACATGGTAAAACTATTCATTAAAGAACAATACTGTAGGAAATCATTTATTTATACTTGTATTTGAATGTCAAGAACAGTATTGCAAACAGCTATTCTAAAAGCCTCCACATACTAGAATGCCTATTATTCCAAGCAAGGACTTGCACAAACACTTTGAGGGGCTGTTGCAAACCTGAGAAAAGGGGCAACACCCCCCCCAACAAGACGTTTGTGCAACATGCACGTTTTTGTTTCTTCATCTGGAGTTATATGTCTAGTCTAATGATTCCATCAACATATTTTCTGGCCTTATCATCCCATATTTCACAATAGTTATTATAATTATATTATAGTTATTATACATTATATCATGATATCTGTAGTCTTTCCAACAATTGCTGAACTGCCACCTACAGAAAATCACTCTTTTTACCACTATGTACTGATAATTCAGTACTGATTAAAATATTGTTTTTAATTCGTTATTACCCTACCATTAAAAACAGTTTCTGATAAATATGCCTACTTCATATCAATTAAATTATGTAGAAAATGTTTACTGACATTTCTATCATAATGCTTTACCTGATGGACAGCTGGTTGTTTTAATGCAGTTCTGCAAATTTGCCCTCCTTAGCTCTAGCCCCTTTCACACTGCCACTTCAAGAAGGCTTCTTCTCTCCAATTTGCTGTCTCGCTGTGCTGCATAGAAGGAACCAAGGTGGTGTGAGGGGAATGACGTCTTTAAGCGATCAGACATGACATCACGCTGGAGAGAGGAGACTTGCAGAGCACCGCTAGGATGTGCAAGAGGCTAGAATGTACTATTGTGTTTAACCAGACCCCAGTCCTACTCTAGCTGCCTTTTTCCATTAATAACTTCCTACTTCAGAGCTGCAGGTCGTAGCGATCCTAGTAAGGTTTCTCCTCGAGCATCTTATCACACACACTTTGCCGCAGGAAGCTGAATCTGTGACCATAATCCTTTATGCTTATTTTGTACTTTATGTGCAACTGTGTTTGAGTATAAATCATGTCTTAAATGTGCAAAACCTATATATATGTGCATATAGTGTAAGTTCCAAAGCTAATGTTAATTTGCAATATGAAAAAGGTGATGCTAACTTGTTTTATTATAACTGTTATGTTACACTAATATTGGTGATAGCCAATATGTGGCTGTAGTGCCTGACGTGACGCAAACATGAAAAACTGTGCATTGTTAAGGAACATATATGGATAATTGATTTTATTTATTTCATTATACATTTGGTTAAACAATTCTTTGTTAATTATTTCCACAACTACGAAAGACCAATGATGATAGTCCAATTTAACTGAAGTCTAGTTGAGCAATTACTGAGGAGTTTATGCATCAACAACAGAAAAAAAAATCCTGCAGAGGAACACATCAGAGGATGAGGGGAAATGGGCTGTTGACTGAGCAACTTTGTGTCTTGTGCACATCCTTGATTCCAAAACAAGTACCAAAAACATTACCAAAACCTTAGACTAATACATTGATTTTGAAAAACTATCATGATATCTGAACATATTTGATCAGTTTGACTGATTTGTGACAATGTGCAATTGTATCTGAAAATGCACAGAAAATCACTTTGTGTTTTTCTGTGTTTTGATTATGCCTATATATGTCTACACATCTTACACATAGTCAGAGGCCCAAAGCTTAAGGTGAATGTCTGTTTGCATGCTGGCCAATAGAGAAACACTCAGGTTTTAGCCGGACAAATATGGTTCATTCTCAAGAGTCTTTTTCAAAATGTTAAACATTTAGTATATGTCTCTGGTATATGTTTTACTTGTATGGTCAAATTGAAATGATCATCAAATAAACAAGTAAAAGTTTATGATTTAGCTTGTAGGTAAGTTTATTGTGTTCTGCAAATGGTCTTTTGGTTCAGACTGACACTGGTACTTAAAATGTATATTGTGTAATATATGGGCTGGTACTAAAAAATAGTTCAGCTGGCAGGCCAACAGTACTACTGCAAATGTTGTTTCATCTGTGATTTAAGCCCAGTATTACTTCTGTTACTGTAATGTTACAACTCAAATCATGGGGTAAGGTACAGAAAGCTAAGGTTTATAGAACTATCCGTTGCAGTTCTGACAGTACAGCTGTCATCACAACAGGATTTATAAAAGAGAGACTGTTAACGCAATATCCATTTTTCCAGTGGAGTACAAGCACAGCACAGTGTCTTCCAATTGTTGAATGTTGAAAACAAACACCGTAAATGACACACAACCAATGCAATGCTGGCATTGTGAAAGAAAAGAAAAGTGTTTTGTATAAATGTTCACAGACAATACAGCAATACGATGTGCTCCAGTCAGCAGTGCACCACAATGTGTCTCTTAGCAACGTAGGCTTTCAGATGTCAGTCAACTGCTGCCATGGGAAATGCCTTGCTAGAAGCCTATGCTTACATTGTTTCCACAAATATGTGCAAATTAAAATGTACATTCATTTCACATGGAAGTGAACAACAGAGGCAGTATGGTTTATGTTTCTACACCCAGAAAGTGAAAAGAAGTTTAATCTTAAGGATTTGTTTATTTGAATAATTATTAATAAATGCATTCTGGCTCTATCACTGACATGGTGGATATCTCTTCCCAAAGAGCCTGATGATCTTACAGCACACAACCTTTTTTCAGATCTTTCAAGTGGATTTTAAGTTTTACAGAATAACAGAAAAACATTTTAATGTTGTCTAGCAATTTTCAAAACAATGGGTTTGTTAAATATATATATTTTTCCAATTCATTACAATAGCATGTGTCTTTTTTTTGAGGCTTATAAAGCTCTTGGCTATGTTATTTGGTAAATGTCATAACTAAAGAGAGTGATTTGTCTTTCATTGTGATATAGCATCATAATCATATAAGAAATATATAAGTTGCTGTATATCTAATATATTGCATGATAATGATCAGGAAACATTTAAGATATGTTTAAGATATATTCATACAAAGATATCCATCCATCTATTTTCTGAACCTCTTAGTCCCTGTAGGGGGTCGCAGGAGTGCTGGAGCCTATAGCAGCTATCATACAGGAGAGAGGCAGGGTACACCCTGGACAGGTGTGACCAGTCCATCACAGGGCCACATATAGACAAAGACTACTCTCAATATGTGTGAGCAATTATGTTATATAAGTGTATGCTGTAATTATTGACTTAATAATTAATGTTGACCATGTTGATAACAATGGCTGACAGTTAGGATTGTGTACTATTCAAGGATCAATTATTAAATATACTTTGTAGCGGGTGGTTTTTATTATTTCATCATTCTTTATTGTATTCTGAGTGCTGGAATGAAATCACTGTGCATCATCTTGATGATTGCAATGGAGTAAAATGACATCTGGCCTTTTAACTGATGAAGCATGGGGGTGCCCATGCTTATGCATGGAATGCATAGCATCCCATAGGGGTGGAAATGGAGTTAGGATATGTGTTTTACTAAAGACCAATGCTTTCTAGTCTTTCAAGTGAGCATCAGATAGGCCTCTGGCTGCTTGTTAAAACCTAGTGGTCACCTCAACTTTTGCCTTGATTTTTGACTCCTGTTAGAAGAAAAATTTTGCTACATGTTGGGAAGAAGTTTTTGACCCGGCCTGAGAGTTTCACTGCATTTTCCATGACAATAACAATGGGGCCATGCAAATGTATTACATAAATAAATACAAACACATGCATACAATATATAAATGCAACTGCTTTGACAAAAAAAAGCCAAAAAAGGTAAAGATTAATTAAAGATAATAATTTACAGTAAATAAAATATTTTTTCTGCCCTTAGATATCTAATTAAGACACCATGAAATGCACTGACTCCACCAACTGAAACAGGTAGAATATCTTCAAAGTTAAGGGCTTGGAAGGGAAAGACTGAACTGTCTTTGGTCTTTAGTCTACACTGCAGAATGGCCAGGGGGGGTCCTGAGGTTGTCAGGATACATTTGATTCGGTTAAAAGATCAGATAGGTAAACTGTTCTAAATAATCAGTAAAACCTAAAATCACTAACCCCAACAGAAATACAACAGACACATATCTAAAAGACTCTCAGCTCAGAGAATTTAATCTAAAATAGAGATTATATGGAACAATGTGTGCAGTCTCTTCCAATGTCCAATAGCAGGTTTGGCAAAATCTCAGACCCTATGTTGTAAATATCAGAGGGAAGTCTAACCCTCAGGAGCGCTTGTGATTGCTAAGATTGTTACTTGATAAAGATTTTTAAAAAAGCTTTATGTCATAATTATAATTATTGCTTCTTCTAGCTGTTTACTTAACATGCTTTATGATATTGCAGTGCAGCAGTGGCCTATGAAATAGTTTTCACAAATATTTTATAGTTCCTGACAGGTTAGATATTATGATGTTATTATTAACATTAGCACCATCATTACCATTACAAGCATCATCAGCATCACTATGCCTTCTAATGAAGTGTGCCATTAATGTTGCCACCTTCCTGATTTTTTTACATATTTGTCACACTTGATTCAGATCAAACAAGTTTTATATTAAACAAAGATGACTCAAGTAAATACAAAATTCAGTTTTTAACCATACATATTTTATATGTTTCTATAGTCATTACTCTCACACTGATTGTCAGCAAGTATCCTTGCTCACTCTTCCTTGTTGGTCATTTCCTTTTAATATCACATCATAATACAAACTTTCCAGTTTGGTTTCTTTGAGCTTATAGTAGACTAGTGATATTTCGATAATGTGAGTTGATTGGTGGTCAAATTGAAAATACTAGTTTTATTGTGAAAATGACTCACATTTAATGTGGCAAAGAAAAAAGTGTGCTTGCTGAAACCAAGGCCAGCTTTTGCCAGTATACCAGATGGGCTCTACAAATGTAACGCCACATGATTTGAGGGCAAAAGAGAAGAAGAATTAAGATGGTTTCAAGAGGCTTTCCTTTGAAAGGGTAAGGATGATGGTACTCCAGCTTTTGAGTGAGAATGACTAATTGTGACTTTCAAAGCTATCCTGCTTGAACCTAGGGGACAGAGATCAGCAGCTCTGTGAGCAGCAGGCTTTTGTAATCCATTGCTGGAGTCCTCAACCACCCATTGTGATACTTTGTTCCAGAATGTTTGAAAGCATCAGTTTATTCCACAGGGTCACATTGTGGAAGGGTTTGACACAGGTAGTTATTTTGAATATCACGGTGTATTTTGGAAAATGCCATTTAATTATTCAGATACTGACATTATGAACAGGCATATTATAGTTTTTCTTCTATTAAGTATTTCAGACTTGGAGACACACTTTGAGGCATAAGATACTATGGTGGAAACTGACATTATCATGAGAACTGTCACTCTAAGCTGTTTTGAAGTAGATGCCATGATACGAAGAAAATGAGAAGCTTTTCATGTTTAATTAATAATGCTAATGAAACTTAATTAGAGCAGCTTATGAAAAATGCATTCAAATGAGAGATGAGCTTTATCCTTAAATAACAAGCCTCCTGTGCTAGATTTGGTGTCCTATTACATGCTAATTAGAGTTCGTTAGGGACTGTTAATGAGCATAGATCATTTCAATCTTTAGCACAGCAAGACACCCCCCAACTGCTTATGACCATATCTTTTCAAATGTAATATACAGCATATAGTATAACCGTTTTAGTGTGAACTAATGCTACTTTTATCATTGACCTGAATGTAGAGATCACTGATAACTTTTTATTCATTCAAAAACTGACAGTGAAGAATTATAATGCGCATAACCATGAGGCTGACACCGCCTTATGCCCAGTGGCAGCTGGGATGGGCTCCAGCTCTACTTCAACCCTTAAAAGTAAAATGAGTCAGGATAATAGATGGATGAATTCACAGGCCATGCAGATTATCAATAAATGTTTTTAATGTAGCCCATATAATTTTACTCCTGTAAAATTGTTTGTAATCTAATGTGTTTTAATTGTAAAGATCTCAATTTGCTGAACCAAAAACAAGCTGAGACTGACAAGTGCATCACAAATAGCCTTAGAGCATCTGCTACAATCTCTACATCCTTTGGGAGTGTCTATTAAAAAGAGCTTGCAGACTGCAGGCTATCAGTTCACAGTTAACAGATCTGGAAAAAAAAATACTTTCAAACAAGCACATGCTGATCATTTAGTGTTCACTGAATCCCACTCAAAAGGACATTTTCAGATATGTATTTTGTATTTGTGTGTGTGATTTTGTATGTTAGTCATGTCAATTATCTACATTGGGTTCTGCTCTTTCATCTAAATGCAAAATGTCAAAAATAATAGATTTGTAATGCCAAAAAGCTTATCTATTGATGCATGCTGTGCAATGAAAGTACATGGATGGAGAGACAGTGGTGGACTGTCACAATATGTGTCATCTCCAGCTTTCTAGCAGCTTACCAATATCACAGCTCAATTGTTGAAAATGCCTCTATACCCTGCAGGTAAGGGTCTATTAAATCCTCCTACACTGTGATCCTGCTCCTACGCCTGATTCTATCTCAACCTGTAAGGCTTTTTGTCAGCAACACCAATTGCAATTTACTTCTCTTGAATTCCAACAAATTAACCCTTGAAAAAAGAACAAAGCAATCATTGATTTTGTAGCTAGAATGTGACATTTCATACAAGCTGATAAATTCTATGTATGGTAGGTATGCATAAACTCAAACTTAAATTAACTATATAACTGATGTATCTGTGCTAAAGAAAAAGAGGGGGTTGGATGAATGGGTGGATGTGTGCGCTCTGTTTTACACTGTCAATTTGGCAGACGCCTGCAGGGGCTGGTGTGTTGCCATGGTGATATGAGCAAGGCATGAAAGAGCAGCAAGGTTTGCCTAACAGGACCAGTCTCATAAGGACTGATAAAATGAGAACCTTTCTTTAAGAGTCTCACATATTCTATATGCCTATTTAACAAAACTGAAAACATCCATTGAACATAATTTACAATAAAACAGTTACAATATAACTGTATAAGATCAATTTAGTACTTAAATCGGTTTAAAAT